>ML778825.1:526787-538672 GCA_009831015.1 Picea engelmannii | reverse complement strand
AAATGGATGAACTCCAAAGTGGTCCCCTTATGGTGAAATCCCTCACGGGAAGACGCTTTGCGGATTGAGTTATCCTAGAAGAATGGTTGGAGGACCCATGCTCTCATTGTTTTCTTATCATGATTGATAAGGTTCACAAATGGATAAACTCCAAAGTGGTTCCCTTATGGTGAAATCCCTCATGGGAAGATGCTTTGCGGATTGAGTTATCCTAGAAGAATGGTTGGAGGACCCATGCTTGTATGTGGAATAATGAGATGAATATTAAGGGAATTGTTGGTAAAAATATCCTATATGTATATTTCTTGTCATTCCATTTCTGGTGGTATGTAGAACATCACATAACTCCTCACGGTTAGAGAGTTATGGCCATGAGAAGTTGGAGACCCCAGGTTTGGATAATGGACCCAAGTTTGTTTGATGGGTAATGGTATGAGTTATGATATATTTTTAGACAATACTATTCTATATGCATATTACATGTCATTCCATTTCTGGTGGTATGTGGAACGTCACATAACTCCTCACGGTTTGAGAGTTATGGCCTTACGAAGTTGGAGGACTCTCACATGTCATCTAGAAGCCCCAAAAGGTCAAAGTAGTCAAAGTGGTTTAAGGGATTTTAAAAGGTAAATAATAAAGTGAAGTGATGACTGTACTATAATTCAAAGTGAATACAAAATAAATTATTTAAATAATAAATTTAAAGGAGAAATCAGAAGTGGGTTAACCCTAAAATAAGGAAAGTGGGGCCAAGTGACCTAGAAGATGTTTTTAAGGAAGCTACTTGGAGAGTATAAATAAGAGGAAAGGCTCTCTAATTTTAATCCCACTTGAGAATATTGAATATCTATATGTTTCTGAGGTAACCAAGGATATCTAAGCTGAAATTCTGAGGAAATGTGAAGAAAAGAAGGCCGAAATGCAAGGAAGGATAAATTATTTTGATGGTGCTTTCTAAGGTATGTTATTTACAGGTCATCTCACCATTTTCGCTATAACTTGTTTTCTATAATGATTCAGACTGTGCAGTTTCTATGACATTGAGACAACATACCCAAGTATCTGTGGTAAAAAATTCAGCTTGTGGGTCGTTGTATTTTGGGAGTTACACTCCGTGGAAAATAGGGTTTGTGGCTAGTCCTGAAACTAGTCAAAAAAAGGTGTTTTGGGTAAAAACGTCATAACGTCTTCATAACAGATCGAAATTTAGTGATACAAAATGTGTTGTTTAGGTAAAGGATATAGTATATTTTGTAACAATTTCAGATCAATTCAATCAATATTTTTGGCGGGGCACTCTCTACAAGGTCGCTCTCTAGAATAAGCCAGAATTCAACAAGGTATGCCATTTTTGCTATAACACATTTTCTGAGAGGTTCCAAGTAGTGCCACCTAGATTAATTGCATAAAACACACTGAATAAAATTGTATATCATTTTTAAATATTTATTCATTACAGGTACAAAGTTATGATTATTTCAAGTTGGGGTTGTTGACTAATCCAAAACTAGTCATGGTTGAGACAAGAAGTTGATGAGTTGGCACATACATGAGGTGTATAGTTGATGATGTTAGTACATATTGATGAGTCATTGTTGATGATTATTTAACACATGATTGGTATATAATTGGTACATGGTTGGATGCACTTGTTTATGGTACAGGTTGATTACAAGTTGTTTGGCACAGGTTGGTGCATGGTTGATGCACTTGTTTATGTTGACATATTGATATCTGTTGAGGATTGTTGCCTCATCTCAGTTGGTGATAAGAATGTAAGATGAGTCTTTCATATAGAGCTGGTGCTCTTGTAGAGTTGCACTCTATTTAGTTGTTGTTGAAAAACCCACGGATTGAAGTTCATAATAAAAAGAAAAATTGTACATACATCTTGTGTTATTTTTGTTCCTTATGGAGATGATTTGTTGATGATATGTTGATGATATATGTTGCTGATAATTATTCAAATATAACTGATTATAAATGACAACAATGAGTAATGAGAAAATGTTGAATGTTAACTAAGGAGTTTTTGTGTAAGAGGGAAGTTTTGGGAAAAAGATCCCCACACTCATTCACCCCCCCTGTAAGTGTGGTAGGTGTGTCCAACACATTTTTTATGGTTCTTCAAATAAATTATGTTTTATGCTCGTGTCGAATGATGTGGGATTCCTTAATGCCCATCTTCTAACAAGTCTCATCCCATCGACTCCAACACATCATCTGGGATCAAGATTAGAGATGTTTATAAGTACCTTGAGGCATGCATGCCTTAATGACAGGTTCTCTCGCTATTAGGAAGGGAATACATTAATGTACCTTGACTGATGGATTATATAGGTGTTCAACTCCAACACATCCATTCACACCAACTATAATGTACTTTTGTACCTTGATTCCCATTGACACTAATGGTTGTGTTGATGTTAGTGGTAGCACTAGACATGTATTTCCACATAGGTCTATGTATCTAGACATGTGGAAAATTTCCAAAGCTTTCTACTCTTGAATTAACTTTAAATTAAAGGAATTATTAAAGTAAATTCCTTTTATTAATTAATTATGTAATTAGTTAATTGAGTTATTTATGAAACATGCTAAAAGTACTTAGCATGCAACATTTAATCTAAATCTAAAAGTGAGTGTGAGAAGTAATATCAACCGTAGATCACTTTTGAGATTAGAAATATATTGTAACTCACGATTATAAAAGCAAGGCTAGGGTGAAGGAGATTTAGACACTTGACAGGTGTTGAGGGATTCAACACAGAGTATTGGATCATGAAGGACTGTGGTTCAAGATCTTGGATAGGTGAAGAAGGAACTTCATCTATAGATCATACAGGTCAAGGAGAAGAGAGAATAGAGGCATATGTAGGTGGGTTTCAACAGAAGAAAGCCACAGAAAAGAGTCAAATTGTACGGATTTTCCATATGGACTTTCTATACATATCTGTGGTGCATAGAGGAGATAGTCACAGACATTCATGGGTCACAGTGGGGAAAGTCACAGATATCCATGGGTCACCAAAGATATAGTCACAGATGATTATAAAAGTGTTCCAGACTTGGTTGTATAGTAGGTCAAACCTTGTCAGGTTAGTCTGCAGTTGTATTTCTCTCAATGGTCCATTATCCCTATTACGGGAGCCCTAATTTTAGCATAATAAAATCATTCTCAGCACTGGTTTTCCCTTTGGGGTTTTTCCATGGGTATTTAACCAAAAATTTGGTGTTCATGTGTGCTTGATTCAGTTTCCTTTTTTATGCTTCCACTGCATGATATTGAGTTGAATATTTCAGTAGTGTATTATTGTTTTGTGAGATGTTAATGTGAGTGCAGTAAGGAAATCACTAGATAACAAAGTACCTAGGTGTTGGAGTAAGAATTTCAACATGGTATCATAGCTCTTGCTCTGAATGGAAGCTAGATCAGTGCAAGAGAAATTTTATAGCAATAAGTTATGTCCAGGGTAGTTTATCAGGTCTTAGGGATGGTAGAAACACCGTTGAGAGTTGAAGATAGATTGGATGGATCATCCAACTTCCTATCTTGGAAAGAAAGAGTTAATTTGGCATTGAAGAAGTATAACCTTTGGGAGTTAGTGGATAAAGCAGTTACTCCACCAACCAATCTGACAACTTTATATGCTCACAACAAGAAGGAGATCAAAGAAGAAATATTTCTCCTAGATTATGTGAAGGATCATCTAATCCCTCACTTAAATGAGAACACGACAACCAAATAGATGTTTGATGCCTTGTTAAGTTTATTCCAAAGAAAGAACATGAATAGGACGATGATCTTAAGGAATAAAATCATATTGGTTTAGATGTCTATATCAGATAATGTTACCAGCTACCTCATAAGTATCATAGAGGTGTGTGATGAAATTGCATCCATAGGGGAGAAAAAAGAGGATGCAGATCTCCTGAATGTGGCATTGAATAGAATTCCCAAGTCATGGAACCATTTGTCAAAGGAGTTTGTGCTCAAGAGAATATCCTAGAATGGAAGATACTTTGGGATGATTTCATCTAGGAAGAGACTCGGGAAGAGTCTAAAGGCAACAAAGAGGGACATAGTGAAGAGAAATTGGCCCTTGTCAGCAAGACAAGGAAGGGAAAAGGAAAGAGTTCTAGTAAGAAGGGTAACGATGATGGAGGATCATCATATCTAGGGAATAAGAAGGACTTGAGTAAAATCAAGTGCTTCTCATGTCATAAGAATGGTCATTATGCATCTTAGTGTCCATAGAAGAAGAAGAAGGGTAATGAAAAGACACAGACAAGAACATAAACATAGACGCAACTTGATGAGTTTACAACAAAATTTGAGAAGGATTACTCAATGATTTATTTCCTTTCTACTAGCGCTACAAAGAGGAGTGCTTAGTTCTTGGATAGTGGTTCATCTCGTCATATGACAGAGGCACATGAGCTATTTAGTAGTATAACAGAGAAGGACTCAAAGGTTCATGTGGAGCTTGGTGATAATTCCAGGTATGCATTGAAGGGAGAGGGAACATTCATGTTTCATCTTGATTCAGGAGGGTTGTTATATTCCCATGATGTTTTTTACGTACCAGGTTTGAAGTGAAATTTTATTTCAAACTTAGTTGTGGAGGACAGGGGTTTTGTCATCTCTTTTTAGAGAGGGAAGGTACTCATACATCCATAGAAAGATAGCCTAAACAACACAGTGGTTGTTGGGGTTAGAGAAGGAACTTTATACAGGTTGTAGGGAAAGCATGCTCAGAATTTGGTACAAAACAATGACAACCTATGTGATTTGTGGAACAAGAGGTTGGGACACCTACACTACAATGAATTTTTGATTATGAGGGATATTGTTATAGGTCTTTCAGAGTTCTGTATTGAGAAACAGGGAGTGTGCACTTGGAAAGAATGTTGAGGATTCTTTTCCAATAAACAAGAGTAGGTCCAAGGGGATATTGGATCTTATCCATCCATCTGTGAGTGGGTCGATGTCAATATCATCATTATAGGGATAATCATACTATGTGACATTTATTGATGATTTTTCAAAGAAAACATGGATCTTCTTTATGAATACTAAGGATGAGGTCTTCAGTCAATTCAGAGAGTTCAAGGGTCAAGTAGAGAACCAAAAATAGATGAAGATTAAGGTCTTTAGGTAATAAAATGGGGGAGAGTACATGTCAAATTAATTAAAGTATTTCTGCAAGGAGGCATGGATCAAGAGGAATATGACATTCTCATACAACCCTAACCAGAATGGGGTTGCAAAGAGAAAGAATTGGTCCATCATCGGTTCTTCCAAGATTATGATACATGATCAAGAGTTGCCCATGTTTTTGTGGGCTGAGGCATGTAATATAGCGATGTATGTGCATAACAAGATTCCTCACAGGATATTGGGGGACAAAACCCTGGAGGAGGAATTCTCAGGGGTGAAGTCAGAGATAGGAAATTTGAGGATCTTTTGTTGTCCATTTTACATCCACGTGCCGGTGGAGAAGAGGATGAAGTTGGACCCTTTAGGACAGAAGGGTATATTTGTGGGGTACAGGGAGAACTCAAAGGCTTAAAATATTTTCATTCCATCATAGAGGAAGACAGTTGTGAGAAGATATGTGAAGTTTCAAGATAAATTAACATATAGGAGTACTCATAAGTCATCAATAGTAACATAGGACAAGGAACAACATGCTTTGAAGGATGAGAAACAGTAAATAGTTACGAATTTAGGAGGAGAGGAGGAGTTATCCCCTTCCATCCATGTCAGGGGACCCATATGGATAGTATAAACATTTAGGGATGTTGGTGAGGATCCTAGGAGTGTGGTCAGAGAGTGTAGGCCTCTAAATAAGTTTCCAAACTATATAGTTCTTATGAGTAGCATCATTGATGTTGAGCCTTCTATTTTTGAGGAATAAGCATATCAATAGGTATGGTGGGATGCCATGGTAGAGGAGTACACCTATATTATGAAGAATGATGTTTGGAACATAGTGATGACATTAGAGGGGAAGTCAGTTGTGAGTTACAAGTGGCTCTACCAGATCAAGCATGTTGTATATGGTAGAATATAGAATTTCAAGGTGAGGTTTGTGGCGAGAGGGTTCTCCCAGAAAGAGGTAGTGGACTACAAAGATACATTTGTTCCAGTTGTCAAGTATTCTTCTATTTGAGCTGTTATTTCTATTACTTCAGTTATGAAGTGGAGGATACATCAGATGGATGTGAAAACAATTTTCCTCAACGATATCATTGAGGAGGAAGCATACATAGAGAAACCTCAGGGATTTGAGGAACATGGTAGGGAGTCTCATGTCTATAGGCTTAAGAAATCCTTGTATGGACTCAAACATGCACCCAGGGCATGGTATTCTAGGATGGATGGATACTTGCAGAGTATGGGTTTTACCAAGAGTGAAAAATATAATAACTTGTACTTCATACTTGTTGGAGAGGATCCTCTCATCTTGGTTCTATAAGTTGATCATTTATTTATCACAGGTGTAGAGGATCTTATTGCAGGGTGAAAAGAATATTTGGCTAGTGAGTTCAAGATGAAGGACATTGTCTTGATGCATTCTTTCTTGGGGTTAGAGGTATGGTAGGTATCGAGAGAGATATTCCTTTGAAAAGGGAGGTATGTATTAGAGATCTTGAGGATATTCAGGATGGAGGATTGTAAGTCGATGGATATACCTATGATTACCAATTTGAAGAATATTGACACTTCAGATTCATAGTTGGTGGATCCCAGGATATACAGGTAGTTAGTAGGGTCCTTGATGTACAACTTGTACAAAGAATATGTTGAAAGTGTTGAAGGAAATGGTAATTTTATTACATATGCATATTTTACAAGAATATGGAAGAAAAAATTCAACAATGTCTCTATTCCTAATAATTCAAGGATGGGGGTTTGTAGTACATGTGCTACTCTTAAATCAATAAGAGATAAATCTAAAGGGGTAGAGAGAGGTATGTATTTGCTATTGTTTTTTTTAAATTGGATAGTTATCAACTTTGAAAATATATTATCAATATTTTCATTTATGTCATGTGCAGATTCCATTGTCAAAGCACTTCAAGAACATCAGAATAAACAATCAAGTGAAAGGAAAAAGTTGTACAAACATAGGAAGAAGTGTTATGATGCTCCAAACAAATATTTAGGTATGATAATTGATGGCATGGACTAGAGTAAAACACTTCTACCACATTTTTGTGTACACCAAAACATTTACAAGTTCAGTTTCACTTGGTTGGTTGTATGGTTTTTAATGGAAAAATGTGTCCAAGGGTTTACTTCACAAGTAAAAATATTCATAATGAAGAAAATCTGACCATCACCATAATTCATCATGTGCTCACTCACTGGTCTGGAAATATTCTTCAAGTTCTATATTTACAATTAGACAACACTAGTCGTGAAAAAAAAATTGTGTTTGGATATCTAAGCATGCTTGTTCAACTGGGAATCTTTCAAAAGGTGAAAATTGTTTTCCTTCTTGTTGGACACACTCAGGATCATATTGATCAAATGTTTAGTCATTTTTCAGTAGCATTGAAGTGGGAAAATGTTGGAAGCCTACCGTCATTAATTGAATGTATTAAAAAATCATGCATTCTAGAACATGTTTTTCACATATTAGAAGAAACTCTTAACATGCAAAGATTTATTCAAGGATCACATGGTGAAGAAAAATGTATTGAGAAACTTAATGACATTAGCTTCCAACATCAATTTTTTTTCAAAAAAGTTGATGGGAAAACACTTATACATGGATAGCAGTATTCAACTACTGCAGAATGAGGGCCTTCATCAAGTTTAACATTTTTGAAGTTCATTCCATATCATCCAATATTTGCATCAAAGTTATTGTTATTACAATCAATTTCTGAAATCCATAATGCACAAAGGTGTAATAGAGACGTATATTATTCTTAATGCATGCAAGAAATAAAAAATTCCATTAAAGATACATACAAGTACTTTGATATTGTTGATTCTATTTGGTGGGAGTATTTCTTCAATGGTCAAAGTGACATAATTTCAAGCTCGACAAATGAAGATACATTTTTGAATACTCCATTTCATTGGCCACAAAATATACCAAATGGTTCCAAAGAAAGAAACATTGTTGAACAACAAAAATCTCACGGTGCTATTGAGTTTACACAAGCAAAGGAAAGATAAATGTATATTGGTTCTCGACGATCACGTGCATAACGTGAAGACATGGAAGATCTTCACAAAGGTTTATTGCATGATATTAAGGAGGATAGAATTATTGTAGTCTTAACGACTGAAGATCCACATGGTTATCCATTCTGTATTGCAAAGGTTATAAATATTGACAAAGGAAATGAAGATGTTATATAAATTGAAGTGCATTGGTATGCAATTGGTACACACCCATTCAATGGTGTGTACAATTCAGAGATGATGGTTGAGAAACATGTCAATAGAAAGAGTTGTATGGTAACTAGAAATGAGCATTTAACTTACATACGATCTTACATGAAGTTATGAATCATTTTTATGTTTTATGAATTATATGGTTTGATTATGGAGAATATAATAAAATTTCTTAGCTTATATGTTTTGAATATGGACAATGTAACAATACTTTTAAGAAATAATTTATGTTTCATTCAATGTAACATGTATTTAATTTTTTTATTAAAAGTTAAAAAATATTAAAAAGTGATGTTGAATTTTTAAAGTATAGGGTGATATTTTCATGGCATTATATATTATCTTGTGCTTTGAGTGATAAACTAAGATTTAAAAAGTAAGCATTTAAGGGTTGATTTTATGATTTTGTTTACAATAGTGATGATTTCTTTTACCACTTTGAAAAATGTGCCATTTTAATACCCCAATTTTAGCATGGGTGCTACTGGTAGTGGTACTTTTCAATTTGATGGTTGATTTTGAGGTTTTGGTTTTAATGGTGCCAACTATTAAGAATAAGATTTCAAATTATCTATAATTTTAACATTTTGAAAAAAACATTTTGTTTTAGGTAACATCTTTTTTTTATTTAGGTGTTGATTTTAAGGTTTTTTTTTGAGCTATTGTATGAGTTTTGAAGGCCATGCTTGAAAAATGTTGTAATTTTGACCCCGTTATAAAAAATGGTGCTACCGATAGCACCACTTTTTGATTTGAGGGTTGATTTTCATGTTTTTTTATATGAAAAAATATGGGTTTTAAGTGCTAGAGTTCTTGTTTTGAGGTCACACTCACCGTTAAGTCGGTAACTGTGTTATTATTATTTAATTAAATAATAATACTAATAATAATAATAATAATGTGGGGCATGGCATGAGACATGGATCACAGAGGATTTTGACAAATCTCTGCTTCAGTGCAAGGAGCTTCATCATCTACATGAGTGAATTCTATGTGAGTTCTCTCTTTATATCTTTTTGTTTCCATCATTAGGATTTCTAGTTCACTAAGGTCATTGTGGATTGATTAACCCTAATTATTTGGCTCTCTTTCCTCATTTCATTCACTAGAAAATTATTGAATTTCATGACACAACATCTCATTTAATCATACTTTCAAACAATTTGTAGGAAACATTAACATTCCCACTTTTGGCATACCTATCTTCAATTATGTTTTCCATGATAAAATTATATTCAAATCCACTCGAGACAATGGAAAACCATGATGAATGTTCTCTTGAATTCTAAATTTGTTATAGATAATTATTAGGGACCTAATTAGGCCTCAATGGAATAAAAAAATGAGGAGTACACCATTGTGGAAAGATAAGGGGAAATTTTGTATTTGGGAGAACCAAGATGCCTAAAGAGAGTGCAATCCAACAAATAACTAAGATCCTGGATATACTCTAGATACATCACGAGCCTTTCAAACTAGTAAGTGTAAATTCTACAAAATATTCCTAGAAACCTAAAAACTTTAAAAAACATATATGAAAATATATAAGATAGTAGAGAAGTTGATGTATTCATCCCTTAAGTGTTGGTTGGGTTTTTTTATTCCCTTTTTAGGGATTCTATCACCATTACTTGATGTAATAGATATTTTTCTCTTGAATTTCCACGCTATGAAGTTGAAGGATGAACAAGAATACCAACTCCATTATATTTCAGCTTGACAAGTTGAGCAACAATCTGGTGTAGCTCAACTAACTTAGTTTCAGGAGACAAAATATGTTTCTTTTGTTGCAGTAGGATAACTATAATGACTTCCACATGGGAACTAGAAATAGATCCCTATTCCACCAATTTCTCCCGGAATGAATGAATTGACTTTTCATGCTTGTCCAAATTCTCCTTCTGCCTCTTAAGGGTCTACCTTTTCTTCTGGAGCTCCTTATAATTCATTAGGATTATCTTCTAAGCATGGGTACATGATAGAGTATAAGTAGCAAAGACAAGGTTGTCTCAAAAACTGAGAGATGATGGGGCACTGGAGTGGCACAAAACAGGAACAGGGCCACTCCCATCCAGAACACATGTATATCAAACATACCCAAAATAGTTCCAACACTCTCCATCAAAGTGAAATATTGAAAAATAAAGAGTAAGAAGTTGGGTTTGTGCAATCTAATGATGGTCTCTCATGACTCGTTAGCGGTAAAGTAAACATGGAAAAAAACAATCGGTTAAATTGGAGGGATTATTCAAGGTACTTTTATAATGAATTTGAATATTGTGTAAGAAGATGAAATGTAGGAAATTAAATTATTTTTCCGAATATACAACTTTTATTCATATAAATTGTGACTAACTATGTTAAATATGATTTTTTCTAACAGTGGTATGTTATTTTTCCAACAAAATATAAGGTATATGTTTTTGTTCATGCAGGTGTTGAGTACCTTAATGATGGAATTTTGTTCCAAAAACTTGTACTTGTAGAGAGCATGTTTTTATAGTGTGGTGTATATTTTGGAAATTTATAATATTAATTTTATATTTTTTAAAAATTATCAAAGTCAATATATCCTTGAAATTACAACGCCTTTTGTTTGTGCATGCTAAGACGGTCTTAACATGATAAAAAAAATAAAAAAATTAGATTGTAGATATCGGTCTCCCCTAGTGCGGTATATAACTCATTCGAGAAATCGTTAAGACGAAAAAAAGTTATAGCATAAATAAGAGAGATATGTATTCTAGGATTTTGATATATGCGAAGACAAAAATAGATTAAAAATAGTAAACAATATTAATTTAAAAAAAAAACTATATATTTTGAATCTGCATAGCCGACTCAAATATATATGTCTATAGTTTCGTCATTAACTGATTTTTTTATCCTATAGATAAATAATGTCAAAGATAGAGATATAGAGAGGTATTCACAAAAATGGAGGTTTTTATCAATTTGTAGACCAAACCACTAGGTTTGTCATCCCAAACCTAAATTTGAGGCAACCAAGTGAGCATACACATTATCAATCCCACCTAAAAAAATTGAATTCAAAAGAACACGCATGTGTCCTTAAGAGTGTGCACATGCTCTAGGAATTCACACATGTTCCTAATAGTGTGCACGCACTATAGGAATGTGCACATGTTCCTAAGAGCATGCACACATCCCTAAGAACATGCACACACTCTTAGAATTTATTTGTTATTTTTCATTCCCCTGTCCCTCCCTCCCTCTCTCTCTCTCCCTCTCTCTCCTACATATACTCCTCTCTCCTACATCTAACCCCCCCCTCTCTCTCCCTCTTACTCTCCCTCTCTACCCCTTTGTTTGTCTCCCTCTCACTCCCTCTCACACTCCTATACATGGTAATACCTAGACATGGAAAGACTTAGACATAACAAGGCATGGAAATACCTAGACCTAGAACTTTCCTTGACATGCCTCAAACTCCCACACCCAC
>ML778825.1:514507-526125 GCA_009831015.1 Picea engelmannii | reverse complement strand
CTCTTCCACCTCTCTCCCAAACTTTCTCTCTCTCCTCATTGTTAGTCTCAGTCTCTCTCTCTCTCTCTCCCACACTCTAACACACACTCTCTCTCTACCTCCCCTCTTTTTCTTCCTCTCTCTCCCTCTCAAACTCTTACACACTAGCAAGTTTGGTACATTGCAAAGCAAGGAATGGTAAGGACATAAATGGCCTTGACCTAGACATGGAAAGGCATGTCAAGACCTAGACCTAGACCTAGACCTAGACCTAGACTTATACCACGACCTAGACCTATACCTTTCCTTGACATGCCTCACACTCTCACACCCACCCCCTCTGTATCTCCCCCCTCTTTGACTCTCTCTCTCTCTCTCACACACACACACACTTCATCTATTTCTCTCCCTCCTCCCTCTCTCCTGCCTTCCATCCCTCTTCCCCCCCCTTCTCTCTCTCTCTCTATCTCTCTCCTTGGTTCTAGTCTCACTCTCACTCACTCTCTCTCTTACCCTCTTTCTATATTTCTCATTCTACCTCCCTCTCTATCTCTCTCCATCACACTCTCAACCTCTCTTCTGCTCTTGTTTGATATCTCCCTCCCTCCCTCCCCTTATTTCCCCTCTTCCTCTCTCTACTCTATCCCTCTATCTCTCCATATCACTCTAAATATCTCTTCTACTCTTGTTGGCTCTTTCCATCCCTCCCCTTATCTCCCTCTCCCCCCTTATCTTGCTTTCATGTACTCCTCTCTCCCCCTTAATTTCTCACTCACAATATCCCCCTCCCTCTCTCTCCTCCACTCTCCCCCCATTTTTCTCTTTATATGTATCTACCCCCTCTTCCATCTATCTCCCCCCTTCCTCTCACACTATGTTTCACTCTCTCTCTACCCCCTCCTCCCTCCCTCTCTCTCTCTCTCCCCCTCCATCCCACTATCTCTCCTCTCTCTCTCTCTCATACATCTACCCCTCTCTCCCTGTCACTTTGTATCCCACTTCCTCTCTCTCCCCACTCTTCCCCACTTTCTCTCTTTACCTCTATATMCCCCCCTTCCCTCCCTCTCCCCCCCCTTCCTCTCACTATCTCTCTCTATCCCCTCTCTTTGTATCCCTCTCCCTCCCTCTCACACACTAAAAAACTCCTTTTCCAACCCCCCTCTCTTTATTTCTTTCTCCCCCTCTCACACTCACACTCACACACACTCTCTCTACCCCCTCCTCCCTCTCTCTCCCCTCGTCCCTCCCACTATCTCTCCTCTCTTTCTCTCCTACATATACCACCTCTTTATCTCTCTCTCCTCATTATTAGTATCACTCTCACTCTCTCTTTTCCCCTCTTTCTCTCTCCGTTCCCCCCTCTTTATATTTTCCCCTCATTCTACCTCCCTCTCTCTCTATCCATCTTATTCTCGACCTCTCTTATACTCTTTTTCTCTCTCTCTCCTTCCTCCCCTTCTCTCCCTCCTCCCTCTCTATCTCCATCTCACTATTTAACTCTCCTTTTCTCTACCCCCCTTCTCTCTTTACCTATTGCATCTAACCCTCCCGCTCTCGCTCACTGTATCCCCCTCCCTTTCTCTCCCCCACTCTTCCCCCTTGCTCTCTTTTCCTTTATCTACCCCGTTACCTCTCTCTCTATCCCCCCCCCCTCTCTCTATATATCCTCCCTCTATGTCTCCCTCTCCCTCACTCTCGCACACTCTCTTTCTTCCTCTCTCTCCACCGCCCTTCTCTTTCTTCCTCTCCCTAACTCTCACACTCTCATACACTCTCTCTCTACCCCCCCTCTAGGTATTCCTCTCTCTCCCTCTTAGAATATCACACACTATATCAAGTTTGGTACATCACAAGGAAATAAATGGCCTTGACCTAGACCTACACCTAGACATAGAAATACCTAGCATGGAAAGGCATGGAAATACCTAGACCTACACCTACACCATATACCATGACCTATACCTATACGATGACCATGAAGTATTTCATGACATAGACCTAGAGTTATACCTAGACCATGACCTATACCACGACATAGACCTAGAGCTAGAGCTATACCTATACCATGACCATGACCTAGACCATGACCTAGATCATGACCTAGAGCTTGACCTGGACCATGAACTAGATCCCCCTAGCTCCATCTAAACCTAGGAATAACTTATACTCGACCCTTAACCCCCTCCACTCTTGATCCCTAAGTGCACTATGCATATACCTCATGTTAAATTCCCCACAACCATTGTACCCACATCTTGGTGCTCTGACCATTACTCTATGATTTAAAAAACTTTCAATCCCAAGCCCTTAGCTTGGGTGCTCATCCTTTCAAAACAGGAATGTGTGCATGTTTCTAGAACACACATGTATTATAGGAATGTGCATGCATTCATTCTGGGTAGTTTTATGTGCCAAGCACACTCCTTGACCTCTTCTATCTCAAAGGGAATGCATGACATGGCATGGAAAGTTAAGGAAAGGAAAGGAATGGAATGGCATGACATGGAAATGAAAGGCAAGGCAAGGCATGGAAAATTGAGGTGTGTGCCAATAATGTTTTTAAAAATGAAAAATGGTAGGGATGGGACTCAAAGCGTGGGATGGAAAATTTTGATTCTAAATCAAAATTAAATTAATTTGAGGTCCAACAAGTGGGTGACAACATGGATTAAAATAAAATAAGGCAATGAATAGAAAATAAAACAGTAGAATAGAGAGGAGCTAAGAGCATTGGTTCTATGGTTTTGTAGAAAGAGAGGATAGATATAGCTACGAAAAGAGGAGAATAGAGTGTTGGTTCACTAGGTGGTGGAGGTAGGTAGGTATCATAATTTTTTTTATTTCTTGATCAAATATTTTACCATAAATATGAGTGAGTTATGTTTTATTATTTCATTCATAGACTTCAAAGAAATCCAAACATCTTCTAAATGTGAGGAAACACTCACAAAAAATAAAGGATATGTGCAACAGAGAAATGTAGCCTTACCTATAAGGTGAGTGTTAAGTTTTTCTTCTTCTTCCAATAAAGTATTTATACAAGTACTTATATGAACATGACCATGACCTAGAACATGAACTAGATCTAGATTATGACCTAGATCTTGACCTAGACCTAGAGTATGACCTAGATCTTGACCTAGACCATGACCTAGACCCCCCTAGCTCCATCTAAGACTAGACATAACCTACACTCTACCCTTAACCCCCTATATGCCCAAGCCCTAAGTGCAGTATGCCTATAATGGTTTTTTAATAATGATATTTTATGGATATGATCGTTCACATATTGTTTAATAATGATTTCACATGGTTTAATGATGATTATGGTACATTGATTCTAATTTCTTTTATTTTAATATAAGCATAATATTTTATTGGATTCAACATTCTTTATACGGAATATTTATCCTTCTTTGAATTTTTTTCTTAATTTGTTTTTAAATCATTTTATCTTTCACATTTCTTACCTTTTTGGTGATTTGATTTGATTTCTTTGTTGGGTTTTCTCATGTCTCTCTGTGATTTCCCATTGTTTGATTTTATATTATAAAAAATCCATGATTTAGAATTTTTCTACGAGATTGGCATAGATTTGTACGTTGTTTAAGATTGTACTATTGTCATTAGCCATTTACAACCTGGTAACAAGCATAAAAGGTTAAATTTCCTTGATTTTGTATTGTTCGCAATCAATGTTCGACATGCCCTAGATTATGTATGAAGGAACACTTATCTATATGTACTATCACACACACTCTCTCTACTCCCCTCCTCCCTCCCTCCCACTATATCTCTTCTATATATCCTATATCTACCATGACTCTCCCACCTCTCTCTCTCTCTAACCCCCCTCTTGGCCTTCCTCTACCACCCTCTCACACTCTCAAATAATCCATATCTACCTCCTACTCTCTTTATCTCTTGCATATAACCCTCAATATATTTCTCACTATATCCCCCTCCCTCTCTCTCCCCCACTCTCCCCACCTTTCTATTTTTTCTTCTATCTAACATCACTTCCTTCTCTCCCTCCCTCCCTCTCTCTCTCTCTCTCTCTCTCTCTCTCTAACCCCTCCCCCCCTATATCTCCCTCTCCTTCACCCTTACACAGTCTCTTTGTATTCCCCTCTCCCCTTCTCACACTTTGTTTATTCCTCTCTCTCAACCCCCTCTCATTACATGATGGAATGACAATAGAGGGGCCCTACTAGCTGAAACCTGGTGCCTCGGATCCAATGAAACCAACGGTTCATCAATATGTGTCTCGTTTTGAGTTTTATCGTGAGTTGCAACTCGCCTCCTCAAGTCATTTAGGGACATGTTGGAAATTCGGTCTAAGGGAATAAAATCCAAACCAAAAATCATAACATAATTTTGCAAGCTCCTTCACATTTGTTTGGCCAAGGACCATGCGACTAGACTACCCACAATTTCCCAACATAGTGTTCTTGAAAATTGACCTCTAGTTCAAAATTTGCACTATGCCTCATTAAGAAAAACCCTAGTCCCATAGATCCCACAACACGATTGTTTGGGAAATAAAATGATAGTGGAGGGGACACACTAGATAAAACTCGATGTCCTTGATCCAATGCAACCAATGGTTCATCCATCCATGTCTCGGTTTGAGTTTTATCACAAGTTGCAACTCTCCTCCTCAAGCCATTTAGGGACATGTTGGAAATTTGGTTTGGGGGTACAAAATCAAAACTGAGAAGCAAAACGGATTTTTGTAAGCTTTTGCATATTTTTTTGGAAAAGGTCCACGCGACCACACTACCCACAATTTATCATC
This sequence comes from Picea engelmannii, assembly GCA_009831015.1. NCBI lineage: Eukaryota > Viridiplantae > Streptophyta > Pinopsida > Pinales > Pinaceae > Picea > Picea engelmannii. Next base: position 521,348 of record ML778825.1, on the reverse strand, counting down.
ATATTGTTCTTCAAAATCGATTTGTTCAGAATTCTCACTATGTCTCATTGAGCAAAACCCTAGTCCTGGATATCCTCCAATAAACACTTTTATGGGAAATGGAATGAGAACAGAGGGGCCCCGCTAGCCGAAACCCAGTGCCCCAAATACAATGCAACCAATGGTTCATCCATCCAAGTCCTAGTTTTAGTTTTATCGTGAGCTGCAACTCGCCTTCTCAATCCATTCAGGGAAATGTTGGCAATTTGGTCTGTGGGCATAAAATCCAAACCGAGAAACATAAAAAAAAATTATAATATCTTGCACATCTGTTTAGCCAAGGCCCATGAAAAAAAGCTACCCACAATTGCTCAACACAATGTTCTTGAAAATCGACCTCTTGTTTAGAATTTTCATTATGCCTCATTGATAAAAAACCTAGTCCCGAAGATCATGCAAAAAACGCATTTTCGGGAAACCGATGTTTCATCCATCTCACATTTTTGTTTGGCCAAGGCTCACATGAACACACTACCCACAATCACCCGACAGAGTGTTCTTCAAAATCGATTTCTTATTCATAATTTTCACTATGCCTTGTTATAGTCCAAAAATGCCACATCTATGCATCCAATAAATTGGCCCATCCATTTGCATACTTTTCCAAACATACTACCGAGGTTTCCTTCTAAAAACCCACTTTTTGGATAATGTACGCATCCTTCTCCACTACTATCTTGCGTACACATGTGTGTTGCATGCTAGTTAGTCTGTGTACATACACTTGATGCATGCTAAGTAGCTTGCATTTACATCCAAAATTTGTGAAAAATATAAAATTGCATGGATTTCAGCAGAGTTTATTGGCTATGGAGGGTTTCCTAACCATTTTACCCCTTGTATCCTGTCCCCAAATCGAGTAACCATATTTTTCTCATATAAAAAGAGGTTTAGGAGAGTCATTTAGACATATGAACAAGAGAATGAGAAAAATCTCCAAAAATCCTTTCCCTCTCATTGCCCAAGTTTTGCATCTTGCTTTGAGTTTTAGTCTCAGCTTTCCCTTCCAGCCATTCTCCCTATGCAACCCTTCATTCTTCCCTTGATGGTATGTTGGTTGTGATAATTCTATGTGGGATTGGTGCACTTGGAGCCACGACAGAGGATCCCAGACTTGGTTCATAGAGCGATGTCCACAAGAAAAGGTTGTAACCTTTCATCTTGTATATGAATAAAAGAGATTATCTTTGTCCCAAAACCCTATGTGTACATGTTCTTGTCTATTTGATCATTTACGTATATATTTAGGATTTTAAGTGATTACTAGAGATTATATATGTTGTTTTGTTGTGTTCTTAGCCCCTTGAAGGTCATATTTGGGAGGAGATATATGATCTAAGAGGAAACATCAAGTGGAAGAGGTCTACATCAACCGAAAGGATTCAAGGTTCCCTTTTTTACCTTATATTCTCTCTTTCTCTTATCACTTAGTCTAGATTGTTTTGGGGTAGATTAGAGATAAGTTAGTCTTTTAAGGGAGTTATTTCTCTACCTATTCCTTAGAATTAGGGGGAATTTCCCCATAGAATAATTGGCGATTCCACTGGAGAGTCTCTCTAGGGTCTTAGTGGGATATTTTGGTTCGATTTGATTTTCAATTTATTTTGAGGCTTTTGAGTTTTTTGAGTTAGGTTGGGTCTTTGGTCACCCTTTAGGTGCCTACCATCTTCCCTTGCCCGGTTTTATGTCTAAAATTTTTCTTTTTGAAAATTTGCAGATGTGTATGTGCCCTATTTGATGTATAACATGCATAAATACACGTTCTTCATAGTATACATCTTACGTACATACGTAGACGACTCGTTCACAACACACATCTCTGTGTTTTGGAAGAGTTTTTACAAAAGAATTTTCTTTCCTGATAAGAAGCTCCTTGCTTCTCAGGTCTTCCTGAACTCTTCAGGGTCTTTGTTGAATGGATTTGGATAGGTTCAAGGCTCAGTTTATCTTGTAATTTGTAAAGAATATTTGTTGTTTCTTTATTTCTTTTTTTATTGTCAAGGTTACATGGAAACTTATGAGCGTTAGATCCTCCTGTGGATTCCAATGAATCCCTATTTTCAAGAAGTGGATTAGGGTCTATGTCAGTATTAGGTTTGTATTCTCTTTTCGTTGATTGTGCTTTTAAAAATGAAAGATATCATTTGTTTGTTATTTCCATTTCGAAGCATACAAAAAACAAATTGTTGTAGTTCATTAACTCCATTTGCATTTTGTTATGCATTTTTGTCTGGTATTTGTAGCATTGGTTATTTATTACAAAAGAAAATAGTTCCAATTCCAAAGTTCCTTCTAGGTTGTTTCCTTGAAAGTTTAGTAGTTTCCATTGCATTCTAAAATGAAAAGAGCATTCTAGGAAAAAATTACATTTTAGGATCTTGGATCATATTTCGAAAAGTTTGCACTTACAAAGTTTAAAATCCATTTTTTTTTCAGTTGTAGAACGTATTTTTCTTTATTCACAATGTTCTAAAATCTTTTAATTCTTCTCTTTTGTCTCTTGAAAACACCACAAGTTTCACTTTCGTACCCTGTTGAGTAAATTAAGCATTTAAAATCAATGATTAACACTAAAATCCACTAGACATTTTGTTTATAGGGTTCACTCAGTAGTCTAGGATTTAGGGCCTTGGAATACGTGTGGAGAGTTAAGAGTTTGTGATAGGGAGTGTGAAATTCTTGTTTCGTAAGAGTTAGTTGGGACCCCCCTCTAACACAGGGGATAAACTTGAGCTCGCGTGAGGAAAGGTAGAGGATGTTGTTCCAGAGTCTGTACTTAAGGCTACAAAATATAGAGTCTAGGTATCCAGAAGAGGGTAAAAGATATGGAAATGAGAAAACAAATGGAAGAGAAACTATGGTTGATTTCTAAGTTGTCTATGTCTAACTTCCACTAGTTCTTGAAAGGTTATATCCCATTCAATGGCTTCCCACGACCATTCGAGTTCAACCCGGGTGGTTACAGTTATTAGGATAGTATCAAAGAGGTTTAAGGCAATGTTGGTTTGGTCTGAGAGGCCGCGTTCTACGTGAGGTTGCCTTGCAATAGGGGCAGTCATTTAAGGGACAAAAATTAAGAGGTTGCTGCTTTTATGTTGCTGATTCAATTTTAGATTATATGAGAAAAAATATCGTGAAGCCAATTAAATGGTTTAACAGAATCGAAGGCCATCTTTCGTAACTGAGTTAAAATTTGAAACCAAGTATGAAACAAAAGAAAACATAGAGATGTCAGACAATGTGAAGCATCAACTCTAGAAGAATCTCACGCTGTAACAAAAGAAGAGAAAGAAAAGGAACACTTTGATGGAGCATAAAATATAGAGATCTAAGTAATCCACATGTCTTGTACTTGCTAATAGCTGATACAGAGGAAAATATGTAAATAATTAGATAACTAAAACATGATCGCCACAGTAGAAGTTGTACTAAATTGCAGTTAAAGCATTCATCAAAGATGTATATAAAAATGACATGAAGTATGAAATAACAGAGGAAAACACATAACTCAATCTTAACGGAATATGGAGTCTTCAATTCACTTTGTATTAATCTTGGCAAAGGAAACTTTTCTCTATTACAATCTGCCAAAAGAAAAAGGCCCTTCCTTACATAATCAAAGATGTATTTATACCAACATGTGGCATTACAATTCAATTATTCAAAGAAGGGGAGTTACGAGCTAAGCATGTGGAACGCTTCACTTGATGTCCCTATCTTTTTTTGCAGGCCTTTCACCTCTCCCTGTCGCCTGGCATCCAAAACTTTGAAAATACATGTAATTGCATTATTTTCTTCCTAAATCTTTACCTTTCCCATCCTCAATACATTTAATACATCTCTCTACCAGCTGGGCGATAGACTTGGAGGGCTCGACTTGGTTTTTTGCCTCAAATAAGTAACACTTGTATAGCTACAGGATCCTCCCTCCCACCTGTTGATATTCTGTCATGATGGATAGTAATAGTAAATTCGGCTTAATTAGCCATTTGTCAATTTGAGCAATGTCGACTTGACTTACTTGAGAAATCTCGGCTTGATCCCTTTCCATACTTTCTTTGATATCTACCAGATGCTTGGCTATGTTGATTTTCCCTAATGTTCCAGCGCTAGCTTCTCTATCGAGCTCTAACAAATTTTTGTTTATTGAACAAAAAATTTCTTCATAAGAATCCCTCACCTCTTTGGCCCTTTTCCTATTTTTGGATATATCATGTCCCCGGGCCATCAACAAGATATTCCCCCTGGTCTGTTCTATAATGGAAAATCTAGAAGAGATGGCTATCTCTTCCTTTGTTGCAGATGTGACAGCTTCTTGGAATGTACTTCAGGCTACCCGAACTTCCCTTTCTCTTAAAATGACTTGGTCCAGGGCTTGGTCTACTAGTTGAACATGATCATGGATGATTTCTATTTTGGCAAGCAAACTCTGCTGAGTCATTTCTATTCTCCTTCAAATCTTCGTAGCTTGGGTTTGGAATATCGTCATGTCTATGACCTGGCTTTCGGTGAGATCCAACTCAGTCCGCAGCTGGCTTATCAATCCCTGCTGTCACTCAACCTATGTTTGGCTCTCTTCGACTGACACATGCATTTGCTCAAGATTAGTCTTGAGCTACTCGATTTCCTGTCGGTTGACCTCTCTGTCTTGCTCAAGCTCTTTATATGCCTCGTTTCGGGCATTCGTCTCCGATTCTGATAGAAAACTCTGCAACTCGTTGATCAATCGATCCTTGTGTTTCAATCATATCCTTAGGGTCCCTCCTGAGTATTGGTTTGCGGTGGCATATGCCCCCAACATTCCTATTATCTCATTAGCGAACTCTTCTTCTTCTAAAACTTTTCCATCTGTCAATATTTTGAATTTTTTTTCCACTGCGCCTTCCTGGTGATGCGTTTCCCATTTCACTATGGACCTCCTTTTCATGCTGAAGAAAAACTCGCTAGGGGGAAAATATTTGGCGGTGATAGGCGTTAGGTATTCTATACATATCGCTCCAGCATTAGGGTCCCCTCTGGAAAACTATAAGGGTGTGACAGATGGGATGGGACTGCCAATTTTTGAGGGTATATTCTTCACACCAGCATCAGTACCCGATTTATTCAGTGTGAGAAATAGTGGGTCTCCTACCTACTTTGCATGCATCTTGATTCTAACCTCGGTCTGTCTATCCAGATTATCTTCCCCTGGGGATATTTCTTCATGGCTTGGGCCTTCAGATTCTTGTTTGAGGGCTTTATTTTTCTCTGTGTTCCCTTGAGCTTTCTTTTCATCTGGGCCTATGCCTGTAAGGCCCTCGACCTCTTCTTGTTGAGACCCCAGGGGTTTTGAGATTGTACCTTGCAAAACTTTAGGGAACCCGCTCCTCCGGTGCTCCTGGAGCTTGTAAAAATCGAACATGTCTCCAGACTCGAGGGCTCGAACCCAGTTTAGAACTTTTGAGTAAGATTTTACCCCTCATAAAACTTCATCATGGGGGGAGATTTCGTGCTCATATCTTTTCAGGCCACAACTTGCCAGGTGATTTCCCACAATCTTATGTGGGTCATGCTTCTTAAACTCGATGCCCACTAGTCTCATCTTTCTTAGGGTTGCAACCTCTGCTTTAGCATGGCCAAAATCTAATAAAGAATAGGTGCCAATGTGTATAGGAAAATGTGGCCATACATTCTTCTGAACTGCCTTGAGTTCCTTGCTTATCCCGCCGAGCACCATTTGCCTGGAAATCTCCCGACACACCAAATTATCTAGTAAAAATAGAGGCAGGGCATATGGTGGAATAGAGAAACCAAAAACCCTAATACATGAAAATTTCCTTTCAATATACTAGTTTTCTACGCGGCTTAAATCTTCCGCGGCTTTATCCGAAATCTGGGGTGGTGGTTGGCCGAATATAGAAATATCCATGGGCACCACTACCCAATTGAAAATCTTGTATATGAAATCCTTGGCTTTATCCTCCCAGAGCTTCGAATGGTATTCATGAATAGGTCGTTCGTTGGTTGGAGTCCAACTCCATCTCATTAATTGGAAAGGCGTCAAGAAGCACACAACATCCATTATGTAAGTCGATATAAAAAATGAGGATGTTCTCCCACTTGCCTTTTGCTCTTGGTATTCTGTGACCCAACTGGCCAGACTATCGGACAAAAGATTGGCCCAATCGAACGTGAAACCCTCAACCACTGTGTGAATCAATGACACCCATGGGAGGAAGAAGTGAGCAGTATCCTCCGTTTTGTACAGCCTACAGACCATCATTGCTACATACATGAATTGTGGCTCCAACGTCAAGATCGAATAGATTCCATTGGAGTCGGACCTGAATTTCATGGGGTGCGAATACCAATCTTTAATAAGGTCGTAGAGCCTACAGACCATCATTGCTCTACGAACTTTAGGGAATCCTTAACTCTGAAAGCCTTTGGGACTTCATCCCTTCACTATCTCAAATTCAGTCCACCTAGTAGCTTCCCCTTCCCTAATATTGAACTTGTGTCTACTTAGGATGAACAAAGACTCTTAAGGATCTAAACAGGTTTTGTTGATTTTGCGTGCATCAATGTGAAGTAGTTTTGACGTTTTTAAACATGGATTCTTGTATGAACATGGGATGTAGATCTGGATTCAAGTGAAAACTGGTCACAGATAATGATATGGTTTGTTGGAAGATTGGTTGTTGTCATTGATGTCAACCCTAGTCATGGGTTTTGGACCAGAAGATTGATGAAGTTATTTGGACATGAAGGAAAATGAAAATGAAGATACAACACCCATGGATGGATAGTATACATCATGCTC
>ML778825.1:485350-512025 GCA_009831015.1 Picea engelmannii | reverse complement strand
GAAGTGACATAAATGGTATAAATAAACATCATTATACATTCATTTGATACAAGTCAAATTTCAGAGAGAAGAAGAGGTAAAAGAAGGCCGGATTTCAAGGGAGGATGAAGTCTTTTGGAGATGTGTTCTAAGTATCAACATGGTTCATGTATAACAGCCTCAGGGATATCTTGGACATTGCTTCACTTCCAGCGAGTTCAGTTCCCTGGTGAAGTTATATGGTTCCCTTTTATTGAATTTCCTTTCACCACTTCAAGATGTAACTTTGCATTTAAATGATGAGATGAGGGCAATCATTTCATGAATTTCCTTTTATCATCTCTTTGGGACTAGATGAGGGCAATCAAATTTCTTGAATTTCCTTTGGGACTAGATGGGGGCATACCCGGCGAAAAAACACATTTGATGAAACGTTGTTGCACCTAGTTGATGATCATTCAAAAAATCTAGATAGTTCGGGCGATCGTAACTTTGCCTTACCATTTCGATTTCATCTTAATAAACTTTCTTTTATCACCTATTTCAGGTAGATTGATTTCTCGATGCATGCCCATTCGTTTTCTTCTTTTTTCTATTGGGGTTGTAGCCGTAATCCTAAAAAAAAAAAAACAGTGGGAGTATCAGGGTTTTAAGGTTTATAGATTTCGAGGCGTCGACTATTGTATATCCTTATTCCTAAGAGATCACTGACCTGTTTTATTTGCGATGAAGGTAAACTCAACCAAAGCTGTAAAAATAAAACGAAAACACAAACCGGTATATACAATGGAAACTGGGGAATCGTTTATTCAATATAATGCTTCAGATAACGCCTGTTAATGGGGGCGTTGAATATTTTACCATCCAAATTTTCTAGTAGGAACGAATTATTCCCTTCAGATGTTGAAACTTTGAATGGTCCATACCAGATATGGTCAATTTTACCATGTTTCACAGAGTCTTCTCTCCTAGCATCCCATTTCAAAACCAAATCGCGAGGGAGGAATTCCCTGTCTTTGGCCTTATGATCAAACAATGCTTTCATGTTGTCCTGGTATTTCTACATCCTTTCATCCACCTCGGTCCTGTGTTGTTGGACTTCAATCAGCTGATTTATTCTCTTTGTGACATGGTTTAGTTCTTCTTTCTCATCTTGCCAGAGATTCATCACATGGAGTGCTAGATTTATAGGTAATACCACATCGGTCCTGTATATCATTTGGAAAGGATAAGTACCAATGGATTTGTTTGTACCTATTTGATTTTCCCACAAAGCGTACTTCAAATGCACATGCCAAATTTTTTTGTTTTCACTCAACACCTTCTTAATTATGGTAATAAAACTTTTATTTGATGATTCGGCTAACCCATTTTCGTGAGGGTAATATGTTGTGGAGTGGTGAAATATGATGTTAAATTTTTGGCAAAAGCTAACCATTTCCATAGACTTGAATGCCTGGGCATTATCCGTGACTATCATTCGAGGACAACTGAATCTAGACAGTATGTTCTCTTCCAGGAAATCTATTACCACTGAATAGGTCGCCTTTCTAGTCGGAATAGCCTCCACCCATTTGGTGAAGTAATTTGTAGAAATGAGGATCCATTTGTGTTGATTGCTAGAATGCGGGTTGATTTCACCTATAAAATATAACCCCCATTGTTGAAAAGGGGCTTCAGTTTTGACAGGAACCAGAGGTAGCGTTGGTAGCTTCTGTCTGCCCGTGAACAACTAGCAAGTGTTACAGGTTTTGACTTTGGCGTTGACATCTGAGAACAGTTTAGGCCAATAATATCCCACCCTTAGGATTTTATAAGTTTTTTCCCTCCAGGCGTGATGCCCTCCACATACTCCTTCGTGAAATTCATTTATGACCCCTTCTATTTCTGATTATACTAAACAAACCAGTAGGAAGCCTAATGGGTCCTTAAAGTACAATTGGCTTTCAGATATACAATACTTCATCGCATGCAGCTTCAGTGACCTAGCTTTAGCTAGATACAGATCACTAGGGCATTTCAGGGTTAGTAGGTAGGACACTATGTCTTTATACCAATCCGATAAGGCAAAATTCTTTTCAATTCTGGTTGTAGATATTTGGTCATTGAGCTCATTTACATCCCCACATCCTTCATATCCCTACAGGTTATTCATTCTGAGTTCTCTGAAATTTGATTAAGCTAAGAGATTAGCCAAACCCTGTCCTTTTACTAGTTTCGTCGGTTTCACCTCTAGATCAAATTCTTGAATTTTAGAAATCCACCGACCCCTCTTCCCATCGATGTCAGGATGAACCAATATATATTTTACAGAACTGGTGGGAACGTATGAAATTACCTTGGAGTGTAGCACGTAGGTTCTAAAATCCTTCAATTCCTTCACCATAACATACACTTGCTTTTCCATTATATCGTATCTCAATTCAGTGTCTCTAAGACTTTTACTGAAAAAAGTTATTGGTTGCTCGAAACCTTCTTCATTCTTCTGGAGGAGTACTATCACCACCGTGTGTTCAAAGGCGAACGAGAAAATTAGGAAATCTTTTAGATAGTCAGGGCTTTCCAGTACGGGCACTTCGCTGACAACTTTCTTGATGCATGAAAACAACGCTTTATTTTCTGCCATCCATTTCACTTTGTTGTTCTTCTTTAGCATATCTATGATCAATTTCATGATTTCAACAAAGTTTGGGATAAATATTCTCAAAAAAATTATTTTTCCTAAAAATGATTGAATTTCTTTTACATTTCTAGGAATATTTATGGTGTCTATAGATTCTACCCTTTAAGGATCGATTTTAATTCCATATCGAGACATAATGTGGCCCAAGAGTTTACCTTCTTTCATCGCAAAGTGAGACTTCTTGGGGTTTAAGGACAAACCAATTTTTCGACATTTTTCGAATGTTTTCTTCAGATGTATCAGATGGTCTTCATCGAATTTAGAAAAAACAGTTAGATCATCAAGGTAGATAACCACAAATTTATCTCTCTCACCGACGAAAGTGATATCCATAGTGCGTTGGAAGGTAGCACCTACATTCATCATACCAAAAGGCATTTTGTCATACATAAATGTTCCCCAAGGGGTGGTGAAAGATGCTTTTTCTTTATCATGCTCGTTGACAACAATTTGATTATAACCAGAAAACCCATCTATCATCGACATCCTATTTGCCCCAACTACTTTTTCCAAAACGTGATCCATTTTGGGTAGAGGATAATTGTCTTTAAGAGAGGACTTATTTAGATTTCTAAAGTCTACACATAGTCTGATCTCCCCACTCTTCTTCCTAACTAGGACTAGGTTCGCCACCCAGTCAGAGTACCTGAGAGGTACAATTATTTTTGCGTCTGAAAGATTTTTCACTTCTTTTTTGACCACAGGCAATAAAATGGGGTTGATTTGTCTGAGTTTCTATCTGAAGGGTTTAAAACCTGGTTTCAAAGGTATCTTGTGCTTGATCACAGAGGTGTCATAGGTTTTGAGCTCATCATAAGACTATGAAAAACATACTTATACCATCCGAGTAAGTCTGTATACTTTCTTTTTATCTCAGGAGGAAGGTACTTTGATAGTTTCACTATCCTAGGTTCTTTAGTGGTGCCCGCATCATAGTCCTCGACCTCCTTTGGTTGGGGCTACAAGGTAGACCTCAGAGGCATGTTGTTTTGATCAAACAACCTTTCCAAAGGTATCAGAGCCTTAGGGATCTAATTACTTTTTAACACTAGCATGCGATGATTTTTTATTTTTTCTTGGAACTCTTGAGGTTCCTCCCCTTCCTACATAATCCAGGTATGGTCATTCTGGTTTTCCCGGTCAATGTGAGTTTCGGCGAAATCATCCACCATTTCCAGGAACTTTCTGATCTGTTCATCGTCTTCGAATACCTAACAGTGTTGTATGTTGTTTGGTATGGATGGTCTGTGCCTCAACTCTATGTGGTATTTTAATTTGAAAGTGGTATGGGGTGCGAAGATCGAAGCTGCTTTGGCCAATGAATTGACTTGCTGGTTTTTCGCTTGTGGGATGAAATGAACCTTTACTGATGAAAACAATTTTTCCATTAGATCCTAGGCGCAATTTTTGTAGGACCTTAGTCTCGAGTGCTTGGCCTGGTACTGTCGATTTATCTGCTTCACAATCAGTTCTGCGTCTCCATAGACTTCCAGGTTCTTGTTTAGCTTCTTGGCAGCTTCTAGTCCCAAGACTAGAGTTTCATATTCGCATACATTGTTTGTGTAGTCTCTGTCCCACTGTAGCCTATAAGAGAAGGGGACAACAAATTCATTTTTAGGTGCTACAAAAATCACTCATGCACCTGCTCCTCCACACGACGAAGCGCCATCAATTTTTTTTTTCCAAGTTCCAGTGCTATACACTTTTTTATCTGTCTTTTCAGTTTTGATTTCATCTATATAACTTTCTTCTATACAATTATTTTCACTATCGTCAAAAGACAAAATACAATTTTCCAGGTCTTGATCGACGACATAGATAGGGTAATTGTTAGGATTCTGAGGATCGCTTACTGTATATGCCAACCGTGTTTCCCTGTATAACCGACTGAACTGCCCGCCAAAAATAGAGATCGTGGCATAGGTCATATATAGCTGAAGGGATCCCTCGAGATTGGCTCCCCAAGATCTAGATAATAGCAAACCATACTTCAGGGGTATATCAACAATAACTATATCCATTAGGACATTTTTCACCGAAATCTGGGTGAGAGTGACTACCAAATCTTTGATCATGCCCATGCACTTAACTCTTCTTGAATCAAACTAGTAAAGATCTCCATAGGGTCTAGTGATTTCGAGGCCTAGTCTATCAATAATGGATTTGGGCATTACATTATGAGAGGCTCCAGAGTCCAGCATGCAATTATGCAACAGCCGATCGTGCACATTCAGGGTAATATAGAAAGGGGCAACAATATCTCTGACACCTTCAAAAGGTGGACCAAAAGTGATATTAGGCTTATCATCTTCCAGATTTATCACGTCAGACTGACTCTCTAAATCTGAAAAATTTATCATTTTGGTTATTTTCTTTTAGTGCACAGGGTTCTTCGCTAACTTGACCAAAGGTATTGGTATTTTGATCTTATTTATCTCATTTTCTAGGAAGAAACTTCCCGCAACTCTATTTTTTTCCTTGGCTGAAACATCTGACTCTTTCTTTTCCAATTTATTTGTTTGCACTGTTTTATTTTCGACGGTTTTGGTTTTCGGTGTCCGCATTTCATCTATATTAGTTCTTCTCTCTTGGGTTTCAGCCTCCTTTACGTTGGTATTCTGCGAGTCTACCCCTTTGTTATTTCACATCTCGGTCTCTTTTTGGGCGGGCTCATATGTTTTGCCTCTAGGAAATTTTTTTTGGGGTTGAGTAGTCTTCACAGGTTTATTGTTAGGCCTCAGATTGCACTTATGCTGGAGCTTATCCATTATAGTATTGGCCATCCCTTGATAAGTAGAATCATCAGCGTTGTTTATGTTATCATCTTCAACCAACGACCATTCTGTGTTTAGAAAAATCTCATAATATTCCTTAGTTAAATGAGGTTGCATATAGTCGTCGCCCAAATTGTTTACATCTTCTTCTAAATCCTCAAACTCTTGCATATCGTTTCCTCCAATAAAACTTTCATTTTTAGAGGGGTTTGAATTTTTTGATCTTCGTTTTTAATTTGTTGTTGTTGAATCTGAGGATTGGGGTTTCTCCTAAATTCTCTCTTAACAAATTGATCATCTTTGGATTGGTCTAGCTCCATTCTTGAGATTTTGTTTGATAGATCTTTTATTATCCTAGACATATCATTCATTTTGTCATCTGAGGACCTTCCACATCTAGAGGGACCCGCTTGTTCTCTAAAATGTTTGGTCTCCCTGTTTCCCATTTCGATTTTCATTTTTAATTTACTCGATGCCATCATGTTTGACTCAATTTCCACAGCGTCATCTTGCATTCAGGTTAAGTCAACCCCTCTCCTTTCTCTTAAAACTAGAGCAAAATCAGGTTCGAAGGCTCCTATAAAAGTTACTTTGGATGCAGGTTGGGACGGTTTAACTTCAACCGGGATCTTATTATATAACTTGTTAAATCTCTAGATAAATTCCATAACAGTTTCTGATCCCTTTTTCTTTAAAGACCCGAACTCGATCAAATAGTATAAATAAACCTTTCTTTCGCCCCATTGTCTGAGAAATAGGTCTTCTAGTGCATCGTAGGATAAGATTGAACCTAGGGGCAGGCTCCAAAACCAAGTTCTTACATATCCTTAAAAGGTTTGGACAAACAAACGAGAATACACGCCGTTATATTTGAGACCTAGAATATCAGCGAATTGATCGAAGAAGTTGATATGCTCGGTTGCAGTTAGATCTCCTTCTCCTGTGAACTTGGGAAAGTTTTTCATATAGTTTTCTGGTAAATCATGGAGGGGTACTGGAATGACCAAGGGGGTGTATCTAGCGGCTACCTTGGTGAAAACCCTAGGGAGCAGTTGTTGGCCTTGAACTCCTACTCCCCCTGCTCCTCCTCCGACGACGGCCATGGATAACCTAGGAGAGGAAATTGGTGCATTATAAAGAGGGTTGGTGAAGATGTATAGTGACTCTCTAGCTTCCCTAGGGTGGAGGGGGGAAAATTCAGGGAACGTTTTATTAGGGGAGGTAAAATTTGGGAAAGGGAGAAAGGGTATACCGGGATTCGGTTCCTCTGATTTGTAGTATATGTAAATGGGAGAACCCACCGGTGTTGAATCCGAGTGTGTGGTACCTTCTTCAAGGCCTTGAGTGACAGAGAAGTTTATATCAAGAGTCAATGGGATATTAATAGGGATGATATTTACGACAGACGTATCACCCCTACTAACATAAGAGGTAGTCGGAGAGGTTTCGGTCTTAATATCGGGTAGGATTAACTCAGGGTTTAGAGTCTCGGCTTCAACAGGACTGTCCGATGTTTTTCCGAGAGAAATTTCTTGCAAGGATGAAGGTTCAAGAGGGATCCTAGCTTTCGAATGAGTAGACTTGGGTTGGTAAATAATAGTGGTTTGTTTGAAATCACCCCTTGGTTTTAGTATTTTTTCAGGATCAAAAACTGGCATGGTCTGTTTAGCATCTGGGTTTTGTCTGGTGTTCCTTCGAACGGATGCCAACTTACTTAAAAGTGGAGTCACCAAGTGAATGCTAAATGTTTAGCCTTAACAAGGCATTCGTTCTTTGTTCACTATCAAAAAATGAAACTTGGAAATGTCGTTCTCTTAGGGGAAAGTGACTATGATTCTCCGATCCCTGGAAATGGCGCCAGAAAGATGTTGTTCGGGAGTCTATACTTAAGGCTACAAAGTATAGATTCTAGGCATCTAGAAGAGGGTAAGAGATATGGAAAGGAGCAAACAAATGGAAGAGAAACTATGGTTGATTTCTAAGTTGTCTATGTCTAACTTCCACTTGTTCTTGAAAGGTTATATCCCATTCAATGGCTGCCCACGACCGTTCGAGTTCGACCCGGGTGGTTGTAGTTCTTAGGATAGTATCAAAGAGGTTTAAGGAAATCCTGGTTTGGTCTGAGAGGCCGAGTTCTACGTGAGGTTGCCTTGCAACAGGGACAGTCATTTAGGGGAAAAAAATTTAAGAGGTTCATGCTTTTAAGTTGCTGATTCAATTTTAGATTATATGAGAAAAAATCCTGTGAAGCCAATTAAATGGTTTAACAAAATTGAAGGCCCTCTTCCGTAACTAAGTTAAAATTTGAAACCAAGTATGAAACAAAAGAAAACATAGAGCTATCAGACAATGTGAGGCATCAACTCTAGAAGAATCTCATGCTGTAATAGACGAAGAGAAAGAAAAGGAACACTTCGATGGAGCATAAAATATAGAGATCTAAGTAATCCACAGGTCTTGTACCTGCTAATAGCCGATACATAGGAAAAGATGTAAATAATTAGATAACTAAAACATGATCGCCACAGTAGAAGTTGTACTAAATTGCAGTTAAAGCATTCATCAAAGATGTATATAAAAATGACATGAAGTATGAAATAGCAGAGGAAAACACATAACTCAATCTTGACGGAATATGGAGTCTTCAATTCGCTTTGTATTAATCCTAGCAAAGGAAAATTTTCTCTATTACAATCTGCCAAAAGAAAAAGGCCCTTCCTTACATAAATAAAGATGTATTTATACCAACATGTGGCGTTACAATTCAATTATTCCAAGAACGGGAGTTACGAGATAAGCATGTGGAACGCTTCACTTGACGTCCCTATCTTTTTCTGTAGGCCTTTCACCTCTCCTTGTCGCCTGGCATCCAAAACTTTGAAAATACGTGTAATTACATTATTTTCTTCCTGAAGCTTTACCTTGCCCATGCTCGATAGATTTAAGACATCTCTGTACCAGTTGGGCGATAGACTTGGAGGGATCGAATTGTTTTTTTGCCTCAAATAAGTAACGCTTCTTGTCCAGCTGCAGGATCCTCCCTCCCAACTAACGATCTTCTTTCATGATGGATAGTAATAGTAAATTCGGCTTAATTATCCATTTGTCAATCTGAGCAATGTCGACTTGACTTACTTGAGAAATGTCGACTTGATCCCTTTCCATACTTTCTTTGATATCTACCAGATGATTGGCTATGTTGATTTTCCCTAACGTTCCAACAATAGCTTCTCTATCGAGCTCTAACAAATTTTTGTTTATTGAAACAAACATTTCTTCACAAGCATCCCTCACCTCTTTGGCCTTTTTCCTGTTTTTGGATATATCATGTTCCTAGGCCGCCAACAAGATATTCCCCCTGGTCTGTTCTTTAATGGACAATCTAGAAGCGATGGCTATCTCTTCCTTTTCTGTGGATGTGATAGCTTCTTGGAATGTACTTCGGGCTACCCAGGCTTCCCTTTCTCTTAAAATGACTTGGTCCAGGGCTTGGTCTACTAGTTGAACATGATCCTGGATGATTTTTATTTTGGAAAGCAAACTCTTCTGAGCCGTTTCTATTCTCCTTTGGATCTCTATGGCTCAGGTTTGGAATATCGTCATGCCTATGACCTAGCTTTCGGCGAGATCCAACTTAGTCCGTAGTTGTTTTATCAATCCCTCCTATCGCTCAGCCTATGTTTGGCTCTCTTCGATCGACTATTGCATTTGCTCAAGATTAGTCTTGAGCTGCTCGATTTCCTGTCGGGCGACCTCTCTAGCTTGCTCGAGCTCTTTATATGCCTCGTTTCAGACATTCGTCTTTGATTATGATAGATGACTTTGCAACTCATTGATCAACCGATCCTTGTGTTTCAATCGGCTTGTTAGGGTCCAAACTGAGTATTGGTTTGCGATTGCATAGGCCCCCAACGTTCTCGCTATCTTGTCAACGAACTCGTCTTCTTCTAAACATTTTCCATCTATCAGTATTTTGAATTTTTTTTCCACTGTGCCTGCCTGGTGATGCATTTCCCGTTTCACTATGGTCCTCCTTTTCTTTCTAAATAAAAACTCGCTAGGGGGAAACTCTTCGGTGGTGATAGGAGTCAAGTATTCTATAGATATCACTTCAGCATCAGGGTCTGCTCTGGAAAACTGTAGGGGTGTGACAGACAGGATGGGACTGCCAATTTCTGAGGGTATATTCTTCGCACCAGCATCCGTACCCAATTTATTCAGTGTGAGAAACAGTGGGTCTCCTACATGCTTTGCGTGCATCTAGATTCTAACCTCGGTCTATCTGTCTGGATTATCTTCCCCTGGGGATGTTTCTTCATGGCTTGGGTCTTTGGATTCTTGTTTGAGGGAATTAGTTTTCTCTGTGTTCCCTTGGGCTTCTTTTTCATCTGAGTCTATGCCTATCGGGCCCTCGACCTCTGCTTGTTGATACCCCAAGGGTTTTGAGACTGTACCTTGCAAAACTTCGGGGAGCCCGCTCCTTCGGTGTTCCTGGAACTTGTAAAAATTTAACATGTCTCTGGACTGGAGGGCTCGAACCTGGTTTAGAACTTCTGAGTAAGTTTTTACCCCTCGGAAAACTTCGTCATGGGGGGAGATTTCATGCTTGTATCTTTTCAGGCCACAACTTTCCAGGTGATTGCCCACAATATTATGTGGGTCATGCTTCTTAAAATTGATGCCCACTAGTCTCATCTCTCTCAGGGTTGCGGCCTCTACTTTAGCATGGCCAAAATCTAATAAAGAATAGGTGCCAATGTGTATGGGAAAAGGTGGCCATACCTTCTTCTGAAATCCCTTGAGTTCCTTGCTTATCCCACCGAGCACCGTTTGCTTGGGAATCTAGTGACACACCATCTTATCTAGTAAAAATAGAGTTAGGGCATATGGTGGAACAAAGAAACCAAAAACCCTAATATATGAAAATTCCCTTTCAATATACTAGTCTGCTACGTGGCATAAATCTTCTGCGGCTTTATCCAAAATCCATGGGGGTGGTTGGCCGAAGATAGAAATATGCATGGGCACCACTACCCAATTGAAAATCGCATATACGAAATCCTTGGATTTGTCCTCCCAGAGCTTCGAATGGTATTCATGAATAGGTGGTTCGTTGGTTGGATTCCAACTCCAACTCATTAATGGGAAAGGCATCAAGAAGCACAAAACATCCATTATGTAAGTCGACATAAAAAATGAGGACGTTCTCCCACTTGCCTTTTGCTCTCGGTATTCTGTGATCCAACTGGCCAGACTATCGGACAAAAGCTTGGCCCAATCGAATGTGAAACCCTCAGTCACTGTGTGAATTAGCGACACCTTTGGGAGGAAGAAGTGAGGGGTATCCTCCTTCCCATACAACCTACAGACCATCATTGCTACATACATGAATTGTGGCTCCAACGTTGAGATCGAATAGATTCCATTGGAGTCGGCCCTGAATTTTGTGGGGTGCAAATACCAATCTTTAATAAGGTCAAATAGGATTTTCCCATACTACTCACATTCTTTCTTTTTGAAGACTTCTAAGAATTCGGCGTTGTGCATGAATCTCGGCGTGGGAGACAATTTGTACATTTCTCGTATATGTTCTGGCCTGAAAGTCCCAACCGCCACCTTCTGCTCATTGAAAATTGTCCTGGTTGGGATATCTACATGGTCCAATGCTCATTTTATCATATCACAATACGGGAGGAGATGTGGCCTTGCTACGATCTTGTGTATCTCAGACTGAGTGACAAATTTATATTTTATGGATATGTCCTCTTTCTCATTATCACCGGAATCATCCGAACAATTGATCAGCTCGCGTTGCAAGATGTCAGAGACTTGTGTCCATGTTTTGACAGTGCTGATGCTCCTGGCTCCATAGATAAACTTTAGTCTTGAAATTTTTAAGAAAAAAGGGGGTTGTTTCAACAGAGGAGATAACCCCTCCAAAGTCGGACCAAACGTAGTGGGGATCGTATATTGAGGGTCATTTTTCTGCTCTTCATTGACCGCATTTGACTACATAGCTTCATGGACCTCGAATCCTTTTGGTATCCTTAGTTGTCCTCTAAACCGTTTTCCTTCGGTTCCCTTGAAAGTATTCATAATTTGTTATCCTTCTCATTACAATTAGCCCTACTTTCGACTGTACCTGCTCGGTGACTGACTGTGAGTTGGAAACCTAGTCGCCTATTTTTAGGGACTTACATGGGTGCTTGTAGAGGTATATCGTGGTACCTAGGGCAGACGTCATGTTTCACTTTGCATAGTATACCCGAAGGATGTTTTCGTGTTCAAGTTACACTTGCACTGGTAGGTTTCTCTAGTGTTGATTGTTGTAATTGTTCTTCCTTCCAATCAGTTGATTGCTTGATTTTACTTTAGGGAATTTTTAGTGTGTGCTCTGTGTTTCATGCTAGATTAAACTTAGAGTGTAAGTTGATCATTTCAAAAGTTGGAATATCAACATCTCCACCATTCGTGTAGGATTCAGGGCATGTTGTCGATTACTTTGGATCCACCTCTACCACCGCTGAGGCGAAGGCTAGATCAAGAGGGTTTGTTTGAAGCGACTGAGCCATTGTAAGTTGTACCCTAGTCTGTTCCTAGAAAATATACACTTACACCAAAGGATTATATCATTTTTGACCTCGAATATGAAGGATTCAGCCCCACAAACCCTTCGATCATTGATTTATCAACGCCACTTCTTATTCAGATAGTACCTCCTGAGGTGACTTCACCTGAACGTAGACGAGTGGCGATGGAAGAAACTAATGCTACCTCTTATGGGAGTCATCATATTCCCATCTCAGTTTCCCTAGGAGGATATGTTGTTCCCCCTCCCCCACCTCCACCTATAAGGACTACGATTGTCTAGACACCTACAACTTTTTCCAATGGCACAGTCCCCTCAATGACTCTGACGAATGTTCCTTCTATTCAGAATGTGTTTGGTGCTCCCTTTTCATATGATATGCCAGGTTTCGACTCTATCTCAACTTTAACCTACTCTACTCTAAAGACTATTGGTATAGGGGCAGGGATTTCTAGTGCTCCCCTGCAAGGATATTTCGTGGGAACTACTGCCCCATTTAATGTTATCCCTTATGGTGGAGGTCATATCCCTACTCCATCCCCTTCATTCGGAAGTGATTTCCAACATCCATTCAAGATTAATACCAGTTCCATCTTGTTCATTGGGGGGAGTCATGGGCCTCAGTCCTAAGTGAATCTGGTAGGGTCTATGCCTTTTTCTTTGTTTGGTTCTTTTGGAAGCAACACCTTCTCTTCGTCCACTTTCTCTTTAGGGGGAAACCTCATCTTTCTTCAACCCAACCCTATGCAAGGATTCATTCCTTCACATGGAGTGATGATAGGATCTTTCTCCTCACAAGGTCCTAGAAATCCCTGGAAGGGATATTTTCCTTCGAAAGGGATGTAGATCGGGGGAAAACCCTCCTACACTCAGTGGAAACCCATGTAGGGTTTAGTACCTATGCTCAG
The DNA here is from genome assembly GCA_009831015.1 of Picea engelmannii. Taxonomy (NCBI): domain Eukaryota; kingdom Viridiplantae; phylum Streptophyta; class Pinopsida; order Pinales; family Pinaceae; genus Picea; species Picea engelmannii. The sequence continues at coordinate 499,092 of ML778825.1, read as the reverse complement.
AGGGTCAGCTGGGGGCATCCCCAACCAAGTTCCTTGGAATACATTACAGGGATAAATCCCTACATAAGGTATGTCATCCAATTACGTGAATAAGTGATGCAGAATCAAGCACAAACTCCTTTTACTGGCCAAGGCCACCATGGTTTCTACCAAAACCCTAGACAACAATAAATCTTTTCCTGGCAACCTGTTGCTAGTCAAAATCCAGGCTCCTCTTTTCCTTTGAATCCACCATAACCTAGGCTACCTTTCCTAGAAACTCTCCATTTTCTAGACTTGTTGAGGTTGTTGAATGATCCGATCTATCATGATCTGTGTCAGGCCCCCATGCCAACTAAGTTTCCCTCAGACATCCCTAAGTTTGAAGGAAATCCTGGCGAAGATCCAGGTGATCATGTTACGACATTTTTTCTATGGTGCTCCTCCAACTTGTTGAAGGATGAATCTGTTCAATTGTGTTTATTTCAATGCACTCTTATAGGGGGTGTTTAGAAATGGTATATCAAACTTAATAACTCAAAGTATTCTTACTTTAACGATGTAGAAATGGTTTCCTTAAATCATTTCGAGTTACCGGTGAGATACGATGCCGACATGAAGTTGTTGGCCAACTTCGAGAAAAAAAAGTCATCCATATCTTAGATCACATCCAAGAATGGCGTCATCAAAAGAGATTGATCAAAGTGAAGGTCCCTCCTACAATTTTTCTCGAGTGGTTCCTAAATTCCTTGGTTCCTTGTGTATCCAAAGACATCATGACCTCTGGAGTTTTTTCTGAAGAAGAGGCTATTATGAGAGCCCAACAATGGGAGTTGATTTAATCTCAATACCGTATGTTGTACGAGATCCTCCTAGATGCACCACAATCGAATTTTGACAAGACAAAACAAAGGTCTGGGCCTCATGTCAATGGTATGGTAGGCTCAACACAAAGTAATCCCACAGATCAGTTGGCTAACAAGTTGCAATAGTTATTGATCCAACAATCTGTGGCCAGCCAAACTGCTAGTTCAGTTGGCCCTGCAATTCAAACGTCGGATGTACATAGTGTGCATTTGATGAATCCCAAGGGTAACCAACAACCTGAGGGAAAGAGGAAAGGAAAAGGGAAAAATGGTAAGGGGGATAAGAAGGTTGTGACTATTGTTATAGAGGGTAAAAAGGAAAAGATGAAGGTGAATTTTCCGTGTAATATTTGCACAGACGATCATTTGACTCACCAATGCTCTCGAATTAAGGAAGCCCAAAATCTATTGGCACAAAAACAACATGTTGTGTTAACAAACCCTTTCCCATAAGGGAAAAATATGGATCAAGCTTCCTCCTCCAATAACACGCCTAGGGGAAATCAGGGATCCCCCACGCCTAATGCTAATAATGGAGCCACAAACATATACATGATGATATCATATGCTCATATACAAACTAGGGCTCAGGATTACATAATGTCAGAATCTATTTACAAGGGAAAATAAGCTTCTAACCCACCACCTCCTCTTCTTATTGAGAATATTGTGGGAGAAACTTGTAGAATTCCTGCAGAAACCCCGATAGATTTAGAATTCTAGTTAAATTGAACACAAACAATTTGTTGATATTCAAGAGATGAGAGAAATTTTTTTCTCCATAAATCAGAGAATTATATTAACCAAAAATGAATATACATGAGCAAACATCCTCAAAAAGAAGAGAGGAGGTGAATATATAGAATTTCCAACATAGAAATTCTAGTCAAAAAAAGCTAGAAATAGCTAAAATAGGTGTCATAAGCTAAGGGAGACCACATAGTTCGACTTAGACCACTAAAGATACATGTCACACACTCATTAATGTCTAAAAGAGTCAAGTGATGCACACTAGCTCACTTAAGCTCACTTAACTGACAAGAGAAGCAGTTCCAACTCACTTCACTGACCCGAAATAGTAGTTACTAATAATAGTAATAGAAAAAATCATTAATTAAGGAATAAATCTCTCACTCAAAGAGGAGGTGCGCATTCCCCAATAATAGATGAGTTTTTTCATGGGGGAGTTGGAATAAATCATGAATAAATCAAGAAAATCAAGAATAAATTGAGAAAATCAAGAACCGGGAGTTGAGTCTTGCCCTAAAATCTAGGGATGAGGTGCCCTTCTTCTCTATGTGGCCAAATTAGGTGAAATAAAGTGTAAATGAATGTATTAACCAAGATCTAGGAGTATAATCTAGGTATAAACTAATGTAAGTTAGGATTATGCTCCAACACCCCCCCTTAAGCCTAACTGTAATGAATTTTTTTTTTAGTCCCGACAACTTGGCCATTTTAGGTACTCATTACATAAAATAACTCCTCATGTAAAGAGGAAAGAGGGAAAACATCGTGGGAAAAAATCCCCCCCCAAAAGAGGAAAAAAAAATGTTGAGTGGCCAAAAGTGACCTACTCAGTTGTATCCACCACTCCAAGCATAGCTATCAGTTCTGAAAATTTCTTTTCAGTGAAGGACTTGGTGAAGATGTCTGCAACCTGCTGCTCTGTGGGGAAGTACTGCAGTGAAATGACTCTTTCACGGATCAGACAACGGAGGTAATGCATGTGAATCTTGATGTTCTTGGTCCTCTGCCTCTGAAATAGATCAATCGATATCTGAATGGACCCCTGATTGTCACAAAATATGACAGTCAGAAGTGGATACTGAATACCAAACTCGGAGAGAAGGAGAAGCCCCCACAACCAAACAACTTGTGTAGTTGCATTCACTGCACCTCTATATTCTGCCTCTGCTATAGATAAAGTAATCGTGGATTGCTTCTTGATAGAACAACATAATGGCCCTGAACCAAAGCTAAAAACATAACCAGAGGTGGACTTTCGGTCTGTACCATTGCCAGCCCAATCAGAATCTGTGTACCCAATTAGTGAAAGTGGGATATCTGCAACATAAAAGATACCAAAACTGGGAGTACATTTCACATATCTAAGGATTCGCTTTGCAACTTTCCATTGAATATCATGAGGCTCCTGCATATATCTAGAAAAAACTCCTATTGCAAAAGAGATATCAGGTTGGGTGTGAGTAAGATACAACAAACTCCCAACCAACTGTCGATACAGTGTACTGTCCACCAAAGGTGTAGTACCCACATCCTCAAATCTATCCCCTGAAAGAAAGGGAGATGTTTCTGGCTTGCATTCTATCATCTGAAAGTGGAAAAGTAGATCTGATGCATACTTATACTATGCCATCTTGATCCCTGAAGTAGACTGAGAAACTTCAAGACCAAGAAAGTAGTGTAACAGTCCCAAATCTGTCATGGAAAATCGATTGTGCAATGCTAATTTTGCCGAATCAATAGTTGAAGTAAGGTTCCCTGTCATCAGTAATTCATCTACATAAAGTACTATCAGAAAGAGGGAATCATAATTTTGCAGCAAATAAACATTCAGATCATATTTGCATCGAATGAATCCAATGGAAAGTAGGAAAGAATCCATCTTTGCATACCAGGCTCTGGGAGCCTGTTTTAGGCCATACAAAGATTTCTTTAATCTGCAAACGAGGGAAGAGTTCTGAATGTATCCCTGTAGCTGCTCCATATAGATCTCCTCCTTGATATCTCCATGAATAAATGCACTCTTCACATCCATGTGGTGAACTTCCCATCTGCGAGAAATGACAATGGCCAAAACTAGTCGAATGGAGTCCATTTTTGCAACAGGTGCAAATGTCTCTGTGTAGTCTATGCCATGTACCTGTGAGTATCCTTTTGCAAAAAGTTGAGATTTTTACTTACTGATCTCACTATCTGTAGAAATATTTATTCGATATATCCATCGGAATTGAACAAGCTTTCTTCCTTGCGGAAGTGGAACCAAGTCCCATGTGTTGTTGTCCATAAGAGCAGAGTACTCTTCATCCATGGCAGCCTCCCAAAGTGGTCTTCCAGCAGCCTCAGAGTGTGACTTTGGATCTGAACCAAGTGACATATATCAATGTATGGGCAGCAAAGGTTCTATGGCATCCAGGGCTTGAGGAGCCCCAAAAAACTGTGATCTAGTTCTTCTTGTATCCGTAGGATCACCGACTAGTTCACCCGCATCTTGCAGGGTTTTCTCTGCCCAAGTTGGCAAATGAGTTGGAGAAGCAATGACCTGATCCTCATCCTCTGTATCAGACCAAAAATTCTGCTCTGATGGCTTCTATGAAGTGCTTGAAGAAGTTTCTGACTCCTCCTCATCAGTGACAACAAGCGATTCCTCAGCAGGGTCTTCTGAAAAATCATGCAGTGATTCTTCTTCAAACTTCACACTTCGAGCTAGAATGAACTTTTCAGTGTGAGAGTCCATAAATCTATATCCTTTGATACCTTCAATATATCCAACAAATATTCATTCAACACTTTTAGGCTCCAAATCTTTCCTCTTATCTCTCGGAATGTGAGCCCATGCTCATGAACCAAAAGTACGAAAGTGCGACACTTTCAGTTTCTTACCGGTCCAACATTAAAAAGGAGTGGTGCCTTTGAGTGATTTATGAGGAACTCGGTTCTGAATGTATTATGCACAATTAATTAATAGCTTCATCCCATAGCTTGGGAGCTAATGATTTTGACTGTAGCATACAATTTTCCATCTCTTTTAAGGACCGATTTTTCCTCTTTGCAACACTGTTATGCTATGGTGTATATGGCACTGTGTGTTGTAGTTGTATACCTGCATCAATACAAAGTTTCTGCACATATTTGTTGACATACTCCCCCCATTATTATTATGGAGTATATTAATCTTACACCCAGACTCATTCTCAACAAGTTCTTTAAATTCTATAAGGCATTCAAATACTTCTGATTTTAATTTCAAAAAAAATACCCAAGTAAAGCGAGAGAAATCATCTATGAAGGTGAGTACATATCAAGCCTTACTGATTGAAGGCTGCAGGAATGGGCCCATGATGTCACGGTGAATCATCCCAAGAGGTGAAGAAGCTTTCTTTGCCTTCCCTTTGTCAAACTTTTTCTCTGGATGCTTGCCAAGAATGCATCCTTGACATACACCGCTTGTGAATTTAATAGTTGACAATCCTTCTACCATGTTTTCCTTGCTGAGTTGATGCAAGTAATTATAGTTTAGATGGCCAAATATTTCATGCCATAACTTGATGATATCATTATATTGTGACAGAAATACAATTCTAATAGATTTAGGAACAAAGTGGGAGAAGAAATACAAACGAGAACCGTGATATACAATTCCATGTGCAAGCTGTGAGCCTGTGGAAATGTCGGTAATAACTGCGGAGTCTAGAGTGAACTCCACCTTCCTTCCAGAGCCAGAATGAGTGATATGATATATTGATAGAAGATTTTTGGACAGCGAGGTAACATGAAGCACATTTGTGAAGCATCTCCCTTCAAGATCAACAATTCCTTCTTCGCACACCTTTGCGGGTGTGGTATCTCCCAAGTAAATTGGGGATCTGGTCCTTTCTTCGATGGAGGAAAATTCATCTTTTGATGCAGCCATATGGTTCAATTCACATGAATAAAGGATCCAATATGATGGAGTGGATGTGACAACCATTAAAGCATGACCATCTTGTGCTCTCCCTCCCGTTCTGTTATCATCTTTCTTCTTTTCATTTTTGGGCACCGTGAGATTGTGTTGTTGCAATTGCTTAGCCATCTCATCGATAGTCTTCCTCATGCAATTTTATTCGGGATGAAAACATTTGGAATAGTATCTGCAAAGTTTTCTTTCCTTCTTCTTATTACCCTTAGGCTTAGAAGAGTTATCTGAAGATTGTGCAGATTTCTCATTCTTCGATTTAGGAAATTTACCCGTTCCTTTTTTTCTTGTCTTTTCCACTTCTCTTTGGAGCATTAGTAGCCGCAAGTGCTTGGTTCTTGGAATGCTTGATGGCACCCATTTGGAATAAATTAGCTTGCTCTTGAGTCAATGCTGCAATGAAATCATTCAATGGAGGCATTTTCCATTTTTCCTGATTCAATTTAGATGCTTGAAAAGACAACACAAATACAGAATATTCAGGGCCTAATTTCGACAGAATTGAAAGGATGAATTGTTCTTCCTCTTTCGTGACTCCACATGCATTAAGTTCAATGAGGAGGGATTTTAAATTGGTGAAGAATTATTGCAGGTTGCTGAAATGAATTGGACTTAGGGATATGAGTTCATTCTCCAGTTGATGCACTCTCATTGCATCCTGCTTGCCGAATAGTCCTTCCAATGTGGTCCAGACCACCTCGAGAGTAGTGGATCTACTGACATGAAAGAGGAGATATCTAGAAATTGATAGGAATATCAACCCAATTTCTTCATCTAATTTATTGAAATACTTTATCTTCTCCGTTGTAGCAGCCGATTCTTTCTCCGTTCCCATTGTTACCCAGTAAAGCCCTTTGCTTCGGAGGAGAAGAGAGATCTTTGTCTTCCATTCGAAGTAATTGAAAGGATTTAGAATGAATTTTGTGGGCTGAGAGAGATGATCCATTTCTGCTTTCTTCACCTCCTGATGATCAATGCCTGAAAATAAAACTGTGTACAATCCACTAGATTCAATCTAGCTCTAATACCATGTAGAATTCCTGCAGAAACCTCGATAGATCTAGAATTCTAGTTAAATTGAACACAAACAATTTGCTGATATTCAAGAGATGAGAGAAATTTTTTGCTCCATAAATTAGATAATTATATTAATAAAAAATTAATATATATGAGCAACCATCCTCAAAAAGAAGAGAGGAGGTGAATATATAAAATTTCCAACATAGAAATTCTAGTAAAAAAAAGCTAGAAATAGCTAAAATAGGTGTCATAAGCTAAGGGAGACCACATAGTTCGAATTAGACCACTAAAGATACATGTCACACACTCATTAATTTCCACAAGAGTCAAGTGATGTGCATTAGCTCACTTAATCTCACTTAACTGACAAGAGAAGCAGTTCCAACTCACTTAACTGATTTGAAATACTAGTTACTAATAATAGTAATGGCAAAAAGCATTAATTAAGGAATAAATCTCTCACTCAAAGAGGAGGTGCACATTCCCCAATATTAGATGATTTTTTTCATCGGGGAGTTGGAATAAATCAAGAATAAATCAAGAAAATCAAGAATAAATCGAGAAAATCAAGAACCGGGAGTTGAGTCTTGATCTAAAATTAGCAGTTTTCCCTAAAATCTAGGGATGAGGCACCCTTCTTCTCTATGTGGCCAAATTAGGTGAAATAAAGTGTAAATGAATGTATTAACCAAGATCTATGAGTCTAAGTTAGGTATAAACTAATGTAAGTTAGGGTTATGCTCCAACAAAACTATGACTCACATCCCTAAGGGTGCATTTAAGAAGGCTTCTCACAACCCAAACGCAAGGGCTACTCAGAACAACTCCATCATGGAGGATCCAACACAAACTCCTTTTGCGATGTCTATTATAGAATTTCTCCATATTTTCCCCTCATAGAGGAAAGCATTGTTATCTTCTTTGGGTGCTGTCGAGACTGCTAACTTGGAAATGATTGTTTTTTACCTGACCAATTATATACCTCATCTCCCTCACCACATCACTTTTCAGATAGTAGTGGTGTATGCCACAAAATCATTGACATGAAACCTTTTCTGTACGGTGGTAGACGAGGGTTCCTCGACTAACGTGATGTTTTTGGCATGTTGGAAGGCCATTGGCCAAATTGAGTTGTCTCTGTCACCGACATTGTTAACTGTGTTTGACGACCGATATTTTAGACCACATGGCATAATACCCTCCTTCCCCATGCAATTAGAGGGAAAACCCGTTTGCGTCGAGGTAGAATTAGTCGATGTCCCTCTAGACTACAATATTTGGTTAGGACGGAGTTGGACCTATGCTATGATAGTGGTTGTATCCACCATTTTTGGGGTCTTATGTTTTCCTCACAAAGGATATATCATAATTGTTTATCAGTTATCATTTTCTCATCCTGAACCTTCATCGGGGGCATCCACGGTCCCGATGATTGACAACCTGCAACCATGTACCATCAAATTTGGTGTTAGATTGTTTCCATATCTAATGAGGACTTTTGATTATCCTCCACCTTCGAATGATGTCAATTTTATTTCAGCTATCCCCGATTAGCCGAAGGATGCAATATTTCAAGCCACTTATTTTCAAACGAGTTATTTTAATGACCCATGGACTTTACCATCCCCATCAGATTTAATGGAAGGGGTAGGGCAACCTGGAATGGCTATACGCCTATTTTCTACTGATTTTTCATACAACATTGTCCAACAAGCCTCGACCAACCCTGATATGGCTCCCCCACAAGAGCTAGATCTTGTTCTTGAGCTTATTTGGGCCTAGGACTCTCTTACTACTCATGATCCTTTGGACTTGGTATTTCCCTCCGATGAGGATATTTTAGAGGCAATGAATGGGATGGATAGACCTTGGGACGATCTTCACCATAGATATTATTTTTTACCCAAGATGAGGAGAGTAGAAACATGAGAGTTCACTACGAACATGAATGGATATGCTACTTTTCCTATTAATCCTCTGGCCATGCAATAAATCTATGCCAAGGGAAACATGGAAAGTATAGCTTAAATGATTCCTATTTACATCTCTAGAACCCCTGGCATCATTGAAAACGTCTTCATTGGAGAGGATTTTTCCTCCGAGGAGATTCATATATACACTGAATTATTTAAAGCATTTCACGGAGTTTTTTTCTAGTCTTATGAGGAGATATCAATAATTAACCCATGTATAGTTGAACATGAGATTATGACTTACCCTAATGCTAAGCATGTCTGACAAAAGATTCGCCCAGTCAATCCTCACAAGGAAGTGACCATCAAGGTTGAGGTAGAGAAATTCATTAAGGCTAGTTTTATCTATCGAATGCAATTGAAGGAATGGGTGTCGAACCCTATTCCTATCAATAGAAAATAAGGTATGATCCATGTGTGTATGGAATTTCATGATCTAAAAAAATTGTTGTACNTTCTTTCATTTTATAAGAAGATTACTTATTAATCAATAAATCATGCCTTTGACATTTAACTTGCAGTAATACATTTAACCAATAAATATACAATCACATAAATGAAACTGTGACACGGTGATTTTTCATGAGGAAACCCAAAAGGGAAAAACCTCTTCTTCTTATGAATGAAAGGCAAGCTCCAACTCCTCTTTACATTCTTATTTTATCTAAGCTACAACCCAGATGAGGATGCTACCTCTGTTTCTTTAGCACCTATTGAATGGAAGCTACAACTCCCAGATGTACAAGCACCAACTTGTACAAGAGACTTTTACAGTCTCCCCTTGCTCCTCCCTACCACTCTGGAATCCTTCTCTATCACTAAGAATATGCAAACCAACTCTTTATCTTCTCTGGCAAAAGATTCATCATTCAATTCCTCTCTGTTTATATAATCATATCAAAATCCATTCTTCTCCCCTTGATCTCTGCTATATCTTCATCATTTCTTCTCACTATCCCTGTATGATTTTATTTTGGTTTTATATTCATTTACATAAATGAATTTTACCTTAGAGCTACGGTTGTACCATTAATTCCATACGCACCAACATTCATCTCACCCAATTTCACTTATTTCTACCCTGTACATTCAGAGTGTACACTCGAACCCTCAGGCTTCGAAGATTCAGTTACAATAACTAAATAACTACCTTACAGTGATTATTATTGGTCAAGGCCTCAAGAAGAATAGTAGCCACATGATCAATTTAAATATTTAACCAGCACCATTCGATGATCATACATTTTTTTTGTCTCAGCATAGAATAACCCTCGAGCACTTCAGCAAGACACCTGTGCTTAAACCATATGCCCATTGGCTATGACCACAGGCTTAACTAAAATGCGTTTCACATTTCGACATTTCGGCGTTTCGCATTTTGGCATTTCGACATTCCTGTGATGAAGTGTCTCGACACTCCAAGTCACGATCCCTGAAATGGATCTTGATCAAAAGTCCACAAAACTTCATAATGTGGTCCCTTCTTTTCTTAATCTAACGGCTGACGGGATTTCAGAGTTTTTCTTTTCGGGTTTTTGAGACTCACAATAGTCCCTTTTGACATTTCAGCTTTTAGTGTTTCGGCATTTCGGCATTTTCTCATTTCGACATTTCGGCATTTCGACATTTCTTTGATGAAATATTTCGACTCTCCAAGTCACGATCCCCAAAATTATCCAACGTGTGTCCCTTTCAGTATTTCGGCATTTGGGACTTCATGATGTTGGAGATTTTGCTTACCATGCAAAAATCGTGAAATAGAAATTCCCGGAGTGACGTATCATAGTGACATTACTTAGGATGATGTGTCATGTGCTGGTCAATATTCGATCTTTGAAATTCAAGCTAAGGGTGTTGAATCCTCTTCTAAGGTTCGTTTCACATGTGACCTCAAGTTATAACCAAAGGCTCACCTCTTGGGTTCTTCATAGTTTCACGTTTCGGTATGTCAAGAGGCATGCTGATCTCCAAATTAGGAACCACCGTGCCTGTGCAAACTGATCCACGGTGTCTATGCAAACTGACCAAAAAACTCCCCCTTTGGAATTTTAAAGTTTGACATTAATGACAAAAACCAAGTCCTGTGAAAACTACCCTACTGTGCAAACTGCAAGCCCTGCCAACAAACTCCCCCTTTGGCATTGATGGAAAAATTTAAATCTCTTCTCCCCCTTTGACATCTATGGCAAAGGAATCAACCATACTCCCCTTGAGCAAATAAAATCACTTGCAAAGATGTATCATTTCAGCAGCAACTCCCCCTATCAATAATAGTCAATAAACTTGTGCAGTCTGATTTTATAATGAAGCCCGTGCAATCTTTGAGAATGAAATGAAATTACAGAGGGTAAACCCCCAACCAATCCCTGAGACTTTCAAATTTCATTTTAGATAAAGGTTTAATAAATACATCTTCTATCTAATCCTTTGTGCCAACATATTCCACTTTAATAACTTTAGACATAACCTGCTCTCTTAGAAAATGAAATTTAATGGGAATGTGCTTTGTTTTGGAATGCATAACAGGATTTTTAGAAATACTAATTGCACTGGTATTATCACATAAGATAGGTATAGGTTCATTATAATGAATATGTATATCTTCCAACATCTGTTTCATCCATAGAACCTGAGTGCAACAAGTTGCAGCTGCAATGTATTCTTCTTTATCAGTAGACAGAGACACTGCTGATTGTTTTTTACTTGACCAACTTACAAGACATCCTCCAAGAAAAAATGTTTCTCCACTAGTACTCTTCCTATCATCAACACAACCTACCCAATCAGCATCAGTGAAAGCATATAAATCAAGATGATTACCTGTAGGATACCATAAACCATACTTTGTTGTCCCCTTAAGATATCTGAAAATTCTTTTGACAGCAAGGAGATGAGAAGTTTTTGGTGAAGCCTGAAACCTGGCAACTTGACAAACTGCATGCATAATATTAGGTCTTGTAGTTGTAGCATAAAGAAGACTACCAATCATAGATCTGTATACTGCCTGATCAACATCTTTAGTATCATCAAAATTACTTAATTTACAACCAGTAACCATGGGAGTGCCAACTGGTTTAGAATCTTCCATCTGAAATTTCTTAAGCATTTCATTGATATACTTGGCTTGAGAAATGGAAATACCTTTATCATATTGAGTAATTTGCAAGCCTAAGAAAAACTTCATCTCTCCTAGCATGGACATCTCAAACTCTTTCTGCATACTTTCAACAAATTGTTTACTGAGCCTATTATCATCACTACCAAAAATGATATCATCTACATATATCTCAATAATGATCATGTTATCATTTTCTTCTTTAATATATAGATTACTATCAGTGTTACCTTTCCTGAATCCTTGCTACCTCAAGTAATTTTCAAGTCTATAATACCAAGCCCTTGGTGCTTGCTTCAGGCCATACAATGCCTTTTTCAACCTGTAAACATATTGTTCTGCTTCTTGTACCTGAAAACCATCTGGTTGTTCCATATATACTTCTTCCTCTAAATCACCATTCAAAAATGTAGACTTTACATCCATTTGGTAAACTTTAATGTGTTTAGAACTGGCATAAACTAGAATCAATCTAATGGATTCCATTCTTGCAACAGGAGAAAAAGTTTCTCCAAAATCTATTCCTTCTACTTGTGCATACCCTTTACAAACCAATCTAGCCTTGTTTCTAGTTATTTTACCTTCTTCATCCAGCTTATTTCTAAACCCATTTATCCCCTATGACATTCTTATTCAAAGGTCTAGGAACCAATTCCCATGTCTTATTCTTTTCTATTTGACTAAGTTCTTCATTCATTTCTTTCATCCAATACTCATATTTAATTGCTTCTTCAATATTTTTGGGTTCAATCAGAGAAAGTAAAGATACTTGTTCATGAGTTGAGGTGGATTCTTGCCTTCTGCTTCTTGTTCCAACACTTGCATTTCTATCACCAATTATCTATTCTTCAGGGTGATTTTTCTGTATTCTCTTGCTTGGGGTCTTTGATGGAGTCATGCTTTTGGATGGAGTTGTGCCCTGTGTCAAAGTAGGAATTAATTGTTCACTTTCAGCAGCCTTAGTTTCTTTTGTTTCACTTACCTCATCAGTCATTTTATGCTTGTCATCTATCTCATATATTTGATGATTCTTTTGTTTAGATTTAGACTTCAAAAATGAGGACTCATCAAATTTTACATCTATGGATTCAAATATTTTGTTCAATATGAAGTTGTAACATTTATAAGCTTTCCTTGAACAGGAATACCCAACTAAAATACCTTCATCTGTTCTAGATTCCAACTTACCCAAATGCTTGTCAACTCTTTTGATATAACATTTGTTGCCAAAAATTCTGAAATGTTTAACACTAGCTGGTCTGCCTTTCCATAACTGATAGGGTGTCTTAAAATGATTGTTTCTCAGCAAGCTTCTATTCAAAATGTGAACAACAGTATGAATAGCTTGAAGCCATAGTATATTACTTAGTTTAGATTCATTGAGTAGAGTTCTAGCCATCTCCACAACAATCTTATTTTTTCTTTCAACTACTCCATTTTGTTGAGGTGTTTCAGTAACAGAAAAATTTCTTCTTATCCCATTTTCATCACAGTATCTGTTGAATTATTTAGACACAAATTCCCCTCCATTATCTGATCTTAAACATTTAATTTTCATGTCACATTCATTTTCAGTTGACTCCTTGAAGGTTTGAAAACAACTAAAAGTTTCAGATTTCTTTTTCAATAAAAACATCCATGTCATTCTAGTAAATTCATCCACAAATAGTATAAAATATCTTTCTCCTTTTAACCCTATTGTTCTCATAGGTCCATAGACATCAGCATGTACTATTTCCAATGGTTTAGTTGTTGAATGTTCTTTGGTTTTGAATTTAAATCTAGTTTGCTTACCATGTTGACATTGCTTGCAAACAGAACTTGAAAGATCCTTTATGACAGGTAAATCTCTTATTGCTTCCTTTTTATTCAACTGGATCAGATTTTCAAAGTTAATGTGTCCAAGTCTTCTGTGCCACAACCAACTTTCATCTTCACTCCCAAGATTAACATTTTTCTTTTTCTTCATCTAGTATGTAAATGTTGCTTGAAGTTCTTGTGGCTGTTCCAACTAGTTTATTTGATTTTATATCCCTGATTTGACATCCTTTTGAATCAAAAATCATAAAGAGACCTTTATCACAGGTTTG
>ML778825.1:465012-483408 GCA_009831015.1 Picea engelmannii | reverse complement strand
TATTAATCAATAAATCATGCCTTTAACATTTAACTTGCAGTAATACATTTAACCAATAAATATACAATCACATAAATGAAATAGTGACACAGTGATTTTTCATGAGGAAACCCAAAAGGGAAAAACCTCTTCTTCTTATGAATTAAAGGCAAGCTCCAAATCCTCTTTACATTCTTATTTTATCTTAGCTACAACCCAGATGAGGTTGCTACCTCTGTTTCTTCAGCACCTACTAAATGGAAGCTACAACTCCCATATGTACAAGCACCAACTTGTACAAGAGACTTTTACAGTCTCCCCTTGCTCCTCCCTACCACACTGGAATCCTTCTCTGTCACTAAGAACCTGCAAACCAACTCTTTATCTTCTATGGCAGAAGATTCATCATTCAAGTCCTCTTTGTTTATATAATCATATCAAAATCCATTCTTCTCCCCTTGATCTTTGCTATATCTTCATCATTTCTTCTCATTGTCCCTGTATGGTTTTATTTCAGTTTTATATTCATTTACATAAATGAATTTTAACTTAGAGCTATGGCTGTACCATTAATTCCATATGCACCAACATTCATCTCACCCAATTTCACTTATTTCTACCCTATACATTCAGAGCATACACTCAAACCCTCAGGATTCAAAGATTCAGTTAAAATAACTGAACAACTACCTTACAATGATTATTATTGGTCAAGGCTCAAGGCCTCAAGAAGAACAGTAGCCACACGATCAATTTAAATATTTAACTAGCACCGTTCGATGATCATACATTTATTTTGTCTCAGCATAGAATAACCCTCGAGTTCTTTGACAAGACACTTGTGCTTAAACCATATGCCCATTGGCTATGACCATGGGCTTAACTAAAATGCGTTTCACATTTTGACATTTCGGCATTTCACATTTCGTTATTTTGGCATTCCTGTGATGAAGTGTCTCGACACTCCGAGTCGCGATCCCCAAAATGGATCTTGATCAACAGTCCAAAAAATTTCATAATCTAATCCCTTCTTTTCTAAATCTAACGACTGATGGGATTTCAACATTTTTCCTTTCGGGTTTTCGAGACTCACAATAGTCCCTTTCATCATTTCATCTTTTAGCGTTTCGTCATTTCGGCGTTTTCGCATTTCGACATTTCGTCGTTTCTGTGATGAAATTTTTCGACACTCCAAGTCACGATCCCCAAAATTATCCAACGTGTGTCCCTTTCAGTATTTTGGCATTTAGGACTTTGTGATGTTGGAGTTTTTGCTTACCATGCAAAAATCCTAAAATAGAAATTCTCGGAGTGACGTATCATAGTGAAGTTACTTAGGATGACGTGTCATGTGCTGGTCAATCTCTAATCTCTGAAATTCAAGCTAAGGGTGTTGACTCCTCTTCCAAGGCTCATTTCACATGTGACCTCAAGTTATAACCAAAGGCTCACCTCCTGGATTCTTCGCAGTTTCACATTTCGGTATGTCAAGAGGCATGCTGATCTCCAAATTAGGAACCACTGTGCCTGTGCAAACTGATCCATGGTGCTTGTGCAAACTGACCAACAAACTCCCCCTTTGGCATTTTAAAGTTTGACATTAATGACAAAAATCAAGTCCTGTGCAAACTGACCTACTGTGCAAACTGTGCAGACTGCCCTGTGCAAACTGCAAGCCCTACAAACAAAAACCTTGCTCGAAAGATAATTTTTCAACCCCATTCATTGATCAGATTGTTGATGAATGTGCGGGTTGTGAAGTCTTTTGTTTTAAGGATGATTTTTTTGGGTACAACTAGATTTAGATCAAACTTGAGGATCAACATAAAATGACATCTATATGTCCTTGGGGTACATTCCCATACAGGAAAATGCCTTTTGGCCTTAAGAATGCTAGATCCACTTTTCAACGACTCGTGTCGTTCACCTTCCATGAAATCAAGCATATAGTGGAGGCATATCTTGATGATATTCCATCACATTCTCATAAGAGATCCGATCATCGCACCCACTTATGAATTATCTTTGAGAGGTGTCGCTACTATCAGATTCGCCTTAATATGAACAAGTGTAGCTTTTGCGTGACATCGAGATGGTTGTTAGGTTTTATCATGTCTACTAAATGGATCATGGTCAATCCTCTAAAGTTTGAGGCAATAGTTCAATTGCCTCCCTCATGCACAATCCTCAACTTCAAAGTCTACAAGAGAAAGCTAACTTTCTTCGGTTTTTCGTTGCCAACTATGTCGAGATTACTAAAGTTTTTATGTGTATCTTGAAAAAGGGGTCCCATTCTATTGGGATGAAGTGGCTCAATGCTCTTTAAAAGCATTGAAACATTCTTTGACGTCTGCCCCTCGGCTTAGTCCTTTGGATTATGGAAAAGATTTATTGTTGTACTTGGCTATGACAAAGTCTACGACTGGCATGGTCTTGGCCCAAGAGGATGGCATGCTTGAGGAGCATGTTATCTAGTATCTTAGTCGAGGCTTGGTTAGACTGGAACTCAACTACACCCATGTTTAGAAACTGGATTTGGAAGCTATCCATGCTGTCCAAAGGTTATTTTATTACATTCTACTTCGCAAGACCACTTTCCTAGCTGTTGTGAACCCTTTTCAATATGTATTGACACAACAGGTCATCAATGGAAAAATTAGTCAATGGATAGTCATCCTTCAAGTGTTTGACTTGGAATTTGTTTTGACAAAGTCTAAAAAGTCCTTGGTATTTTCTGAGCTAATTTCAGAACTTATGGTCGAGAGTGGTAATGATTTTCCTGAAGAGTCACTGATCAATGGGGATATTTTACTTATTTCATATTCAGACCCTTGGTATGGATATATAGTTGTGTATCTTCAGACTTTAAATTTCCCTTCCTCTGCTCTTCACGATGAGCATCGATGGATATGCCATTAAGCACATAACTATCTTATCATCGATGATACTTTATATCGTCGAGGAGTTGATTGCATTCTCTGTCATTGTGTCACTCAAGAAGAGGAAGAGCTTGTGTTGAATGACTTCCACACTAGAGAATGTGGCAGTCACTTGTCTAGGTTGGCAACAAACCAGAAGATTCTTCACGTTGGATACATTTGGCCCTCGTTGATTAAATATTGTGTAGAAGTGGTCAAGAAGTGTCACTCATGATAGATCTTCTCTCATAATATGTAGGCACACCCTGCTCCCATGTTTCCAGTTATTTTTGTTTGTCCCTTCACTAAGTGGGTGATTGATTTCACTACATTCCATTCAGTTTTGGCTGGGGGGAATTGTTACATCATAGTGGTAGTAGAATACTTTACTAAGTGGGTCAAGGCCATGCCAACATTTAGTAATGTGGTGAAATGATTGCGCCTTTTGTTTTTAACCAGATTGTAGCTGAGCTTGGTATTCTGAAGGATATTTTCACAGACCATGGCAGTCACTTCCATAACAATATGATGACTGAGTTAACAATGAAACTTGGTTTTAAGAAAGAACATTCGTCACCCTACTATCCACAGGAGAATGGTCAAGTGGAGGCTGTTAATAAATATCTCAAGACTATTCTCCAACGGACGATCGATTCAGCCAAGTCGAATTGGCATTTGATGTTGTACTTAACACTTTGGGAGTATCGAACCTTAGTCAAGACTGCTACCAGTTTCTCTCCTTTCCAACTTGTTTATGGGTTGGAGGCAGTCTTTCCCATAGAGTGCCAAATTCCCTCTCTTAAGTTTCTAGTGGAATTACTGCCCGACACAAATCCACTTGAAGAGTGTCTCTTATATCTCGAGCAGCTCGAAGAACAAAGTCGAGATGCAGCCTTGGCCAACGAGGCTCACAAACAACATGTCAAGTGTCAGTATGATCGGTCCATCCACCCTAGAGTATTCTCTGAAGGTGATATTGTCTTGGTCTATGACCAAGATAAAGATCCCTTAGGGGAAGGTAAATTCAAACCCATGTGGTTCAGATCATTCATTGTTAAGAAATTTTTAGAAAAGGGTGCTTATCAACTGGTTGATTTCGAAGGTAATTCTTTGTCGAAGCCTAGAAATGGGATCTACCTTAAGAAGTATTACACTTAGGTCAGTCACCTGAATGTGACTTCTTGTATATATTGTATAGTTCATTTCGAAGGGTTCTTATCAAATGGTTGATTTTGAAGGTAATGCTTCGTCAAAGCCTAGAAATGGGCTCTACCATAATAAGTATTATGCTTAGGTCAGTCACCTAAATGTGACTTCTTGTATATAATGTATAGTTTTATTTATACATTTTTGTGTCTTTTTGTCCTATGGACGTGTAGTTTATTGTGTATCTTTTCACTGTGGCATATGTCAAGTGAATCTGAGGTTTAGGTTGGGTTTGTGGATGGTGCTAGCCGACACACTCAAAGGCTTGCTTCAACTACTTGGCTGATTTTCACACCCATTAGTCAGTTGGTGTCTTCTGAATGTATTTTTATGGGTGAAGAAACCAATAATGTTGTCGAGTATAGTGACGTAATAGAATTACTACATGATGCATTGTCACATGGTATTTATCACCTTCAGGTTTATCTAGATTCTCAATTGGTCCTGACTCAGTTAAATGGAGTGTACCATGTATACGATCCCACCCTTCACCGATGATTCCTTAGGGTACATCTCTTAGAACACTGTTTTGATTATATTACTTATATTCATGTTCCTAGGAGATCTAATCAACTAATTGATGCATTGGTTGATCATGTATCAGATTGGCATATTGCACACCCATAAAAGTAAAAGCAAACACATACACACATATGTAGATACATTTGTACAAAAATGTTTACTCCATAAGGAAAAAATATGTATATATATATATATATGTGTGTGTGTGTGTGTGTACAAAAAATAATGTCATAAGTATAAAATGCGGGCCATAAAGCCTCAAATAGATCTGATATACATCGTTAGGCTTAATCCCTTGATACATAAGAGAATACAAAATAAAGTGTCGTTAGCACATATAAGGTCTAGTGCTAAATATGGTCTAGGATTTTTGGCCTTAGTGTAATAAACTACGGTGTTCGTAAGACACCGAAACAACTAAACCCAAGTCCTAGGTACTCCTACCACACGTGGTTGCATATTCAGAGGTAGGTTCTCGATCTCTTCCATCGGCACTGGACGAGTGAGAGCTGTCAGGTTCCTCTCCACTCATATCAATACTCTCTCGGCCTCTTCAGCTAGTGGCCCTGCCACTGCAATTGTTGTTGGTCCGAAATCCTATCGAGCACAACGCCTAGTCCTAAAAAATCCAGATGGTTGTATTGGTCCCACATCTGTATATAACAGATTACTAAGTTAGTACTTTGATGTTACCATAAAAAGGATAATATTTAAAAACTAAAAATGAAATGACTTTAAAATATAAATAGCGATGTGTATCTATATCTCTGCTCTCCTCGCCAGGGGGCATAAACACATTAGGATCCATCAGGGAACTGATCCCTATGTAGGGGTAGTCTTTGATCATAGGAATTTGACGAGCCCACTAGTAAAAAAAAAAATCATCAAATGCCTTCTCCAGTCTGCCCGCTCCTTGTCAAGGCATCAATGTCGCCCACCTGCATAATGCTGGAAAAGAAGCAATATTTCCTCATACCATCTCTCATGGGATAAGGCCTGGTACTCTCTCAAGAAAGAAAGCACACAACACAGTCCCAAACACAAATTTATTGTTTGTTCTTCTCCTGTAGTTGGTCAATTGTTTCTTCATAAAATTGAGCATCGCGGTGCTCCAGTCAAATAATGGGGCCTATAAACACTGATATGCACAATGCATCTGTGCACGCGAGGCATAGTGAACTGCTATGAATCCCATGATCCAAACAATAATATAGAATATTATTCACAGGTTGAGTCTCGTTATCTTATGAATTATAACCTAAGATCCTACTTTCTCAATTCCAGTCTCACAGTACATGCCAATGTAGTCCTCTATGTTGTGCGGTCCTGGAGGAAAATTCCTCAAGTTAACCGGTTCCCCCCTCCTAGAGATTCCGGTCTAAAAGTATATATCCTTGGTAGTAGGAGTCAATTATTGGCCCTCTAGCATGAAGGCCTATGTGTCCGGGTGAAAATACTCTATAAAATGATTTAGTAGCCTAGGTTGTGCCCTCATGAATGGGAATTGAAAGAACTTCCATATCCCACACTGCTTTAGCATAGAAATGGATCCTCAATCCTCTTTAACCAATATCTCTAGCTCCTCATGTTCTCTTTCTCGTCAATGGACATGCATCATGTTGCATGTAAGAAGTTTGAGGTTAGTCCCTTTTTCAATTTTTTTAGTAATTTAAAGAGATGTATGAGGGATGTCTTTAATAAAGTCATGTATATACACATGGTGAGCATGGATAGGTTGTGTACACGTAGACCTAACTTTTTTCTTAGGCGCACACCCTCTAAACAAATATAAAAGAAAAAAATGATGAATGGAAATGATGAGAGAGTTCATTTGTACTTACTTCATTCAGGTTTGAAGACTTTTCGTCCACTGTAGCTCCTTGAATTCACATTTTAAGGAAGAGGGTTTTTTACATTTTGGCTATTTTCCAATTTGCGATGGTTAAAATGAGTTGTCTACCCCTATTTATAGACTTTTTTGGATCTTTTTTCCCCAGTTTAGTCCTATTTTTCCCTATTCTTGGCTTGGTGGGTGCTCAGTTTTATTTTTGGGGGATCTTTAGGTCGTTCTTATGAAATTTTTTCTTTTGGTTTGGTGTTTTTATGACATGGGTTACATTCACATCATCCCATGGTGAAGTTTTTTTTTTAGAAACTTTCATATAAGTTAGAGTCTCATCACCTTGCATCTTGAATTTTGTTGACTTTCTTCACTTTTCCATAGGATCAACCATACCGAAGTGAAACACATAACATTCTACGTTTCTTTTTAAGTGTCGTAATGAGGTGGTAGAGCCTTTCCCTCCATGGATGATGTGGGTAGATCCTTTGCTACATTTTTGCATCCATTCTGTGAGTTTTACATAGGCTTGGGAGTCCTTTTATTCTCGTCATGACTATGTGTTGAAGCCTCATTCTTCTTCATATTTTTTTGGCCTATACTTGAGGGACTCCTTAAGAGCATGGTTTGTTGTCTTTCAAGCTCACTTAAAATTTGAAAGCGACAACCAACGAGAAATATTTATCCTTTTAGGTCTCGTTCATATTTCTTAAGAAAATGAACCCCCCCTGATGTCTTCTTTAATCCCTTTTCAGACTCTCTAAAATTGAAAATATTTCTGAGCGATCTTGTTTCCCTTCATGCTCGTCAAACTTAAATTTGAAGGCACATATGTTTGGCGATAGTTTACCCATTTTTCAGTCTGGATGGATATTTTTATGAAAAAGCTACACCCTAGGAGCTATAGTTGCTAGGAGAGTATTCTCAAGTGTAAGTTTAACCCTTTTCTGGCCCGAGGGACTAAATTTGCGAAAAAGGGACATTTTCCTTGGTTTTGGTTTATCCCTTTTTTGGTCCTCAGATATTATCTACAAAAAAGGAAACCCCTTGGAGTCCATAGTTAAGTTATTTTCATACTCCCTAAATATGAAAAGATCATCAAGTGATCTTGTTCCTTTCACACTTGTTAATCGGTCCAGAAGGAATATCTATTTGGCATACGTTTAACCCTTTTTTGGGGCCAATAGATCACCTAGGAAAAATGAATTCCTCGGGATACATGTCTCACTGGGGGAGTTCTCCTAAGTTATGTTTTATACTTTTTCGGACTTAGGAGACTAAATTATGAAAAAGGTGGTGAGTCCATATTTAAGCTCTTTTTAGACTCCTTAAAATTGAAAATATAGCCGAGTGATCTTGTCTCTGTCACACTTGTTAAAATGGTTTTGAAGAGACTTACTTTCAATATAAGTTTAACCTTTTTCCAGACCGATTGGACTAATTACGAAAGAGGAATAATTTGGCCCCAGTTACCAGAAGAGTTATCCTTGGTATGATTTTATTCTTTTTCGGACCTTGGAGACTAACTTTACGAAAAATATCACTCTGGATTCTTCTTTTAGTTTTTTTCAGACTCTCTAAATGTGAAAAACCATTGATCTTACCTTCTCTGGAATCGTAAAACTTCACATGGAAGGATTCTTGTTGTTTCATGTTGTAATCACATCGCATGTCTCATCCTTCTGTCTTTGGCCTAATGTTGACTTCATGTTGTTATTACTGAACCTTTAGAGAATTCCTTAGGTGCAAGCTTTGTAGCACTTTTTTCCCTTGCGATCTGACACCTTGACCCATGGAGGAATTTTCTCAGGTGTTCTTATCCTACACATGTTCCTTTGCACTGAGAATCAGTACATTCCATGCGTTTGGAACTAGTTTTCTTTCCTACGACACTCGTTCCTCCTTTGTAACATAACATTCTTTTATTATTTTTCAAAGTTCGTTAAAAAGTTGAAAAAGACAAAAAAAACAAATATTCCAAAAAGAGGGGACGAGATATACATTCTCTTTTATCGGCAGCAAGATAAGTCACCCTTGGACAAAGCACATCCTTCCATTTGTTTTGTAAGCATTGGGATCTATTATGACCTTAGTAAGTTGTTCTCATTACATAGATGTCTATCCTCCTCTGTTTGGTTACTCTTCCAAACATATGGAGAGTTTGGGGTGCCTCTTGTGTCATAGAATTATGCCAATAATATGTTGCCTGAGTCTCATCATTTTTTTGTGTTTTTGTCCAAGGTAATTTTTTCCAACCCGAGTCAGCCATTTTGCAGTTGATCGCTTGAATTTCATGAGTCAACCATCTCGAATATCCAGTCAAGTTCAGATTCAGAATCAACAAATTTTGGTATCTATTGTTCAAGTTCTTCCAGTATTTCAATGATAGTTTTTCGAAGACCTCGGGGTACTGATTCCTACACTCCTATTATATTCCTACCCAAGTTTTGAAGACCTTGAAGACATCACTCTATTTTTGAAGCTACCATCTCCAGCTACATGCATTGATGCTTCCTGAAGATGCATCTCACATTGTACTTGTATATCTTCAGATGATTTTGAGATGTAGATCCATTTTGTATTGTTCGCGGCTACACTTTATATAGATATTCATATTTGTCTTGTCATCATGATTATTCTATATGACATGGATATGAAGTGTATTTGTATGTCTTCTTAGAGAGATTATCATTATTTTGCAAATGACACGCTCGCGAACACTCGTCTTGGTCTCACTCGACTTTGTGCCTTCCCACTATTTAAATATGTTATAATGTATTTCTCCCATCAGTTGCTCTTCTAACCTCACAAATTATGGGGCATCTTTTATATTCCAAAAACTCCACATCTATGCATCCAAGGCATTGGTCCATCCATGTGCATACTTTGCCAAACATACTGCTAAGGTTTCCTTCTAAAAAAACACTTTTTGGATAATTTACTTGTCTTGATGCACTACTATCCTATATACACATGTGTGTTGCATGCTAGTTAGTCTGTTTACATATGCTTGATGCATGCTAAGAAGCCTGCGTTTACCTCCAAAATTTGTGAAAAATATAAAATTGTGTGGATTTCAGTGGAGTTTATAGGATATGAAGGGTTTCCTAACCATGTTGCCCCTTGTATCCCATCCCCAAACTGAATAACCCTATTTTTCTCATATAAAAAGAGGTCTAGGATATTCATTTAGAAATATGAACAAGAGAATAAGAAACCTCTCCCAAAATCCTTTCCCTCTCATTGCCCAAGTTTTGAATCTTTCTGTAAGTTTTAGCCTCAACTTTCCCTTCCAACCATTCTCCCTATGAAACCCTTCCTCGTTCCCTTGATGGTATGTTGGTTGTGAGAATTATATGTGGGATTAGTGCACTTAGAGCCACATAAGAGGATCCCGGACTTGGTTCGTAGAGCGGTGTCCATAAGAAAAGGTTGTAACCTTTCATCTTGTATATGAATAAAAGAGATTATCTTTGTCCCAAAACCCTATGTGTACATGTTATTGTATATGTGATTATTTACATCTGTATTTAGGATTTTAAGTGGTTACTAGAGATTGCATATACTTCTGTGCTTTATTCTTAACCTCTTGTAGGTCAGCTTTGGGAGGAGATATGTGATCTAAGAGGCAACATCAAGTGGAAGAGGTCTACGTCAACCATAAGGATTCAAGGTGCCCTTGTTGACCTTCTCTTCTGTCTTTCTCTTATCAGTTAGTCTAGATTGTTTTTTGGTAGATTAGAGATATGTCAATATTTTAAGGGAGTTATCATTCTACCTATTCATTAGACCTAGTTTAGGGGGGATTTCCCCATAGAATTACTTAATGAGGAAAACCCTAGTCCCATAGATGCTCCAACAGACACTTTTATGGGAATCATAATGATAATAAAGGGGCCCCACTAGTTGAAACTTGATGACTCAGATCTAATGCAACTAACAGTGCATCCATATGATGCTCGATTAGAGTTTTATCGCAAGTTTCAACTCACCTCCTCAAGCCATTTAGGGACATGTTGGAAATAGAACTAGACATAAACCATGACCATGACATAGACCTAAACCATGGCCTAGGCCTACACCTAGACCAATACCTAAAGCTACAACATTACGATGACCTATACCATGACATATAACATGACCTAGACCATAAACTAGACCATGGGAAGATAAGGCATGTCAATGAAATGTCTAGGTATAGGTCTAGGTATAGGTCTAGGTATGGTAATGCAAGGCAAGGAAATGCAAGGAAAGGCAAGGCAAGGCAATGAAAGACATGACAAGGGTAATAAAATATATGTTGGATTACTGAGAGGGGGGATGAATTAATACTAACGTAATTATAATTCTTTTTCTTCAAATAATCCAAGTGTTATATCAATGTAGAATTATTATCCAATAATGAGAAATAAGAAATGAAAAATCACACACATACATAGTACACCAGTGTTTTGGAAACCAAAATCGGGAGAAAACCACCAAATGATTTTTCTTATATGTATTGAAGAATTACATTCATTGGAAGCACCAACTTCCTTTGTTTTCTAGTTGCAACTGGAAGGAGGCTCCAACCCCTAGTTTATCAAGCTACAAATTGAGGGAATCTCCAACTCCCCAATTCTCTGGATACAACCAGAAGGAGGCTGCAACCCCCTATATTCTCTGGCTACAACCACCCCATCCAACCGCCCTGAAGTAGAAGTAGAATGATGGAACCACTGTCACACTATCACTGTGAGATATACCACTGTAAATCTGTACCAATAAAACTGAATCATGCATCAAACTGTACCTCAACCTGTAATCAACCTGTACCATAAACAAGTGCATCAACCATGCAACAACCTGTATCATAAACAAGTGTATCAACCTTGCACCAACCTGTACCAAACAATCTATAATCAACCTGTACCAAACAATTTGTAATCAACCTATACCATAAAAAAGTGCAACCAACCATGTACAAAGTATGTACCAATCATGTTTCAACTACTCATCAACTATGACTCATCAATATGTACCAACATCATCAACTATACACCTCATGTATGTGCCAACTCATCAGCTACTTGTCTCAACCATGTACCCAACTTGTACCTCAACCAAAATCCCTCATCAATTTCATCATCTAAATATGATTTATAACTCTATAATAGACCTGGTGTATATGATCACATACCTGCAAACCTTCCTTAACTTTAAACAACAAGAGACTAGCATTTACATCAAACTTTTCTTTAGTCTCACATGACTAGTTTTGGATTAGTCAAAAACCCTAACTTGAGATAATCATAACTTTGTACCTGTAATGAATAAATATATGAAACTAATACAAAATGTTCTTCAGTGTTTTTTTTGCAATTCCTCCAGGTGTTACTACTTGGAACCTCTCAGAAAAGTAGTTATAGAAAAAATGGCATACCTTGCTGAATTCTGGCTTATTCTAGAGAGCGATCTTGTAGAGTGTGCCCCACATGGAATAACTATTACACAGAATACTAAAAAATTTACTATAACCAACACATTTATTTTTATATAATTTGGATCTGTTATGAATAAGTCATGACATTGTTTACCCGAAACACCTATTTTTGACTAGTTTCGAGACTAGCCACAAACCCTATTTTCCACTGAGTGTAACTCCAAAAATAAAATGACCCACAAGATGAATTTTTTACTAAAGATATTTGGATATGTTTCCTCAATGCCATAGCAATTTCACAGTTTGAATCATTCTATAAAAAAAATTATTGCGAAAATGGTGAGATGTCCTGTAAATAACATACCTTAGAAAGCATCATCAAAAGAATTTATCCTTCCTTGAATTTTGGCCTTCTTTTCTTCACCTTCCCTCAGAAATTAGGCTTAGATATCCTTTGGTTACCTCAGACACTTATAGGTATTCAATATGCTCAAGTGTGTCTAAAATGAGAGAGCCTCGCCTCTTATTTATACTCTCCAAGTAGCTTCCTTAAAAACATCTTCTAGGTCACTTTGCCCACCTTCCTTCTTTTAGGGTTAACCCACTTCTAATTTCTCCATTAAATTTATTATTTAAATAATTTATTTTTTAATCACTTTGAAATAGAGTACACCTTTGTTCTCCAAATTCTCATGGCCATAACTCTCTAACCGTGAGGAGTTATGTGACATTCCACATACCACTGGAAATGGCATGACAAGAACTATCCAGCTAGGATAGTTTCAATGAAAAATTCACTGAACTTAATCTCATTATTCCAAAAATAAGCATGGGTTCTATAACCATACTCCTAGGATAACTCAATCCATAAAGTTTCTTCCCGCAAGGGCTTTCACCATAAGGGGACCACTTTGGAGTTCATCCATTTCTACTTATTATCAAATATGACAAGAAAATAAAGAGTCATATTTACATTAAACAATCTTGGGTCCATTACCCAACCTTTGTGCTATCGGGATTTCTTCAAGGGTTGACATCAATGAAAACCAACCTTAATAAAAAATATCCCCCTTTGGCATTGATTGCAACACTCTGATGCAATAATGAAATCATATCACTCAAGCTCCCCCTAGAACCATGCCTCTATCCTCTGCATCTAATAAATCTACTCCCCCTGGAACCATGCCTCTATCCTCTGCATCTGATAGATCTCTCCCCCTTTTTCATCAATGGAAAATGTATCTTTCCATCCAGGGTTTCTACCCCTGACTGAACTGGCTTCTTATGGTGCTTCCTCGTGTACATCTAAGACATATAAGAGAAGCATTCAAAAGCATTCATTTTGGAGTAGATATAACTCCGATTGTCTGGAGAAGATACTCAAAGGCTTCCCGTGGAAGTGGTTTTGTAAAGATGTCTTCCACTTGTTATTTTTTTCCCACATACTCAACTTTGATGTTCTTTTCTGAAACCTTTTCCCATAAAAAGTGATACTTGATTGGAATGTGCTTCGTCTTGGAGTGCATCACCGTATTCTTTGAGATATTGATGGCGCTTATATTATCACAATAGATTGGAATGGGCTCATCATACTCAACTTGTATATTTGTAAGAGTTTGTTTCATCCAAAGAACCTGTGTACAACATGATGGTGCTGCAATGTACTATGCCTCGGTTGTACATAAGGATACGGATGATTGTTTATTTCTTATCCATAATACTAAACACTCACCCAAGTAGAATGTTACTCCACTGATGCTTCATCGGTCATCAATACAACCTTCCCAATCTGCATATGTGTAGGTAATAAGTGATAGATCCTTTCCTTTTGGATACCCTAATCCAAAATCTTCTGTTCCTTTGAGATATCTGAAAATCCTCTTCCCTGCTGATAAATGTGATTTCTTTGGTGTTGCTTGAAATAGTGCCACCTGTCCAACTGCCCGCATTACATCTGGTCTAGATGTTGTCACACATAGTAGGTTGCCAATAATTAACCTATATTTCCTCTGATCTATAGACTTCGAATCATCATCTTTGATCAACTTGCAACTGGTTTGCATGGGAGTGATAACTGGTTTACAATCTTCCATACCGAACATTTTTAGCATTTCTCTGATATACTTGGTTTGAGAAATAAAAATTCCTTGGTTGCTTTGGTGTATCTGAAGTCCCAGAAAGAAGGATAGTTCTCCAAGTAACGACATTTCAAATTCATTCTACATATCTTTTGCAAATTTATGGCTTAACCTATCATCATCACTACCAAAAATAATATTATCAACATAAACTTCAATTAATAAAACATTACCTTGACTTACCTTGATGTAGAGTTTGTTGTCTGCACTTCCTTTTCTGAAGCCTGCCTGTTGCAGATACTTATCCAATCTAGAGTACCATGCTCTAGGAGCTTGTTTTAGACCATACAAGGCTTTCTTTAATTTACACACATAATCTGCGTTTTCTGACAACTGAAATCCTTCTGGTTGTTCAATGTAGACTTCTTCTTCAAGTTCCCCATTCAGAAAAGATGATTTTACGTCCATTTGATACATTTTAATATTTTTGGAGCATGCATAAGCTAAAATCAAACAGATTGCTTCCATTCTGGCAACTGGTGCAAATGTCTCTTCAAAGTCGATTCCTTTAACCTGTGCATATCCTTTACATACCAATATATCTTTGTTCCTTGTAACATGTCCATCTTCATTCAATTTATTCCTAAAGACCCACTTTGTGCCGATCACATTCTTATTCTTTGGTCTTTGAACCAGTTCCCAAGTGTCATTTTTCTCTATTTGATCCAATTCTTCAACCATGGCCTTATTCCAATATTCATCCTTGTTGAATTCTTCAAAACAGTTTGGTTCAATTGTAGATAAGAGTGCTAGGTGTGTTTTCTCTACTGAACAAATTCTTCTTCTAGTCTCAACTCATGCATCTTTGTTTTCGATAATCTGATCTGAAGGATGATTCTTCTGTACTCGTTTATTGTTTTTTTTAGAGACACTTGCTAAACTTGCTCTTCTGCTTCTGTCAGATTCTCTTTATCTTCCTCTTCATCAATTGTTACGTTGATGCTTTCCACAACTTTGTTCAATCTTAGATTGTAACACTTGTATTCTTTCCTTGTACTTGAGTAAACAACAAGTAATCCTTTGTCCACATGAGAGTCAAACTTTCCCATTTTGCCATCTTCTCTTTTGATATAGAATTTTCTTCCAAAAACTCTTAAGTGCTTCACATTTTCTTGTCTTCCTTTCCATAGTTTGTAAGGAGTTTTTTCAGTTTTTTTTCTGAGCATTACTCTGTTTTGAATGTGAACTGTTGTATGGACTTCCTGTGTTCAAAAAATATATGTCAATTTCAAATCCATTAACATTGTTCAAGCCATTTCATGTACTGTCATGTTCTTTCTTTCAACAACTCCATTCTGTTGAGGTGTCTTAGCAACGAAGAATTTCCTTTTTATTCCATGATTGTTGTAGTAGTCCATAAATTCCTTTGAGGTGAACTCTCCTCCATTATCAGATCTCAAGCATTTGATTTTTGAATCCATTTCATTTTCAACCATTTCCTTGTAGATCTTGAAGTTTTCAAAAGATTTTGACTTATTCTTGAGAAATCAAACTACAGTCATTCTTGTATAATCATCAACTAATAACATGATGTATTTCTCACCTTTTAAGCCCTTTGTTTTAGTTTTTCCAACTAGATCAGTATGCACAATTTCTAGTGGTCTTGTTGTTGAATATTCATTTGATTTAAACCCGGTCTTTGTTTTCTTTCCTTGTTGAAAATGTTTGCATAAAGTGTTGGTTGGTTTCATGATCCAAGGCATTTCTCTGACTGGTTTGGTTGGTTTTGTGTTTCACTAGGTCTTCTTGAATAACCCCCTTGTGTATGACTCTCAAAGTTGTTATTGTTCCTGTTGTTAGCTCTGCAATTCATTGCTTTATGTCCAAAGTTATTACATGCATAACATAAACCAGAAAATATAGTTTGATACCTGGAAGTTGAAGATCTTCTGAAAGGAGGTGATCTTATGAATCCTTTTTCTTCTTGAGGCCTATATTTCTGTTGTTGATTCTGAAACCTGAATCTTCTTGGTGGAGGAGTGTCCCTGTAATCTTCCTTGTATATCTTCCTATCCCCTTTGATTGTTTCTACATAACTTTTTGGATATGTTTCTTTCTCTATTGTTTTGGAGCTTGATCCCTTTTCTGTCTGATTTTATCCAAGTCTGGACTTGTCAAGATGAGATTTTTTACTATTGATAATGTCATCTAGAACTTTTGTGCTATTCTACATATTTTTCTTTTGAATATTATTTCTTAGTGCGACAATCTCTGCTTCCAAGTTTCCAATCAATTATTTTATCTTATTCTATTTGAACCTTCAATTTTGTGATCATTTTTTCTAGTTCTTGAGTACCATTTTTCTTGTCTAGTTCTTCTTGTAGTTTCTTGTTTTTCTTCTTTTCTCTTCTGATAACTTCTATGGAACACATTAATTCTTCTCGATAGTCAACTTCTGCTTCTTCAATTTCTTCTTTGACTTCTTCATATTCTTCTTTGGAGTCTTTTTTGTCAGAGTATTTTACTGCCATGAATAGAACTGTTCCTGTCTCTCTGTCACCGACTTCATCTTCATCTGATGATGAGATGTCTTCTTTGGTGCATAAGATTTTCCTGAAAACTTTCTTTGTAGTTCTTTTTCCTTTATATGTGTGTTTGCCTTTTGAGTAACCTTCATCATTTCTCTTTTTCTTATGAGGGCATTTTTTAGCAAAATGACCAATACCATCACAATTAAAACAAATTAAAGGAAGCTTACCTCTATACCTACCATCGGTTCCCTTGTTCAGTCTTTTGACAAAGTTGGCCACTTCTTCATCATCTTTCGATACGCCACTGCTTCTACTATACTTTTCTTGTTCCTTTTTATTTTTCTTTGATCTTTTGGATTCTTTGAAGGATGCTTCTTTTACATCTAGATTTTCTTGTTCAGTTCTCGTTTCATATGTTGTGAAGATTCCATGCAGTTCATCCATGCTTATTGCATTTAGATCTGATATTTATTCTAGTGCTGATATTGTAGGGTTAAATTTCATAGGAAGAGATCTTAGTACCTTTTGAAAAATTACAGATTCTTCGATTTCTTCTCCCAATCCTATGATTTCATTCACTTTTTCATCGACTCGTAAGAAGTAGGCTGCAATATTCTCATCTTCCTTCATTTTTAGGTGTTCGAATTGACCTTTGTAAGTTTGAATTTTTGATGCTTTGACTTTTGTATCTCCTTCATAAATATTTCAAAACTTGTCCCAATTATCTTTAGCAGATTTACAATGTGCAACTTTGGTGAATACCGTATCACTGAGACCATTAAAAAGGTGCATTTTTGGCCGTGGAATTATTTTCACCGAGTTTCACTGCTTTGTCATTTGTTGGTGGAACTGCTCGTGCTGTGTATCCATCTACAATTGATTGTCAAACTTGAAATCCCTGTGCATGTATATATGTCTTCATCCTTA
Source organism: Picea engelmannii (assembly GCA_009831015.1). NCBI lineage: Eukaryota > Viridiplantae > Streptophyta > Pinopsida > Pinales > Pinaceae > Picea > Picea engelmannii. The sequence goes on along the minus strand of ML778825.1, from coordinate 465,985 downwards.
TGCTCCAAAAAACATACTTTTTTCCATCAAACTGTGGTATTCCATTTTTATACAAGTTGGTACTCTCCATGATCTACCTTTCAGTGGTTAAACTGATTTTTGAAGGAACCTGCTTTGATACCAATTGTTGGGTTACTGAGAGGGGGGTGAATCAGTAATAGCGTAATTATAATCCTTTTTCTTTAAATAATCCAAGTGTTATATCAATGTAGAATTATTATCCAATAATGAGCAATAAGAAATGAACAATCACACACATACACAGTACACCAGTGTTTTATGTGGAAACCAAAATCGGGAGAAAACCACAATTTTTTTTTCTTATATGTCTTGAAGAATTACATTCATTGGAAGCACCAACTTCCTTTTTTTTCCAGTTGCAACTGGAAGGAGGCTCCAACCCCCTAGTTTCTCAGGCTACAACCTGAGGGAAGCTCCAACTCCTTAATTCTCTGGATACAACCAGAAGGAGGCTACAACCCCCTATGTTCCCTGGCTAAAACTAGAAGGTGTCTACAACCACCTATCCTTGCCCCATCCAACCACCCTGAAGTAGAAGTAGAATGATGGAACAACTGCACACTATCATTGTGAGATATATCGTTGTAAATTTGTACCAATAAAACTAAATCATGCATCAACCATGCATCAACCTATACCTCAACCTGTAATCAAACTGTACCATAAACAAGTGCATCAACCATGCACCAACTGTTAAGAATCCAATACTGAATACAAAATATTACAATAGATCCAAAGATATCTGAATATAATCACCACACAAGATATATGAAACCATATAGAAAACCACACCATTATTATATAAACCGTTGAGGTAGGGCAACACCATACAATGGATCCTATTATGGAAAGGATCCTCTCCTGTTCACTTGCCTCTTCGAGGGGGCATCCTCCTATTGAGCTACCGCTCCAAATACAATACTTCTCTTCATGTTTCATTACATTGCTTGAA
>ML778825.1:422866-436514 GCA_009831015.1 Picea engelmannii | reverse complement strand
TGAACATGGTTTTTAACACATATAAATACCAAGGGGATGCCTCAGTGTTGGCAAGGTCAAGGGCTAGGCCCTTTACCACTCCTTTTTTTCAACCAAATCATATTTAACCCATTTTTTTAACCCATGTCTAACCATCTTTGATGAAACTTCCATTGCTCATATCTTTGTCACCTGGAGGTCGTTTTCCTGAAACGAACGTCACCGGAAAGCTACTGACAAGCTCTTCCACTTTGGAAGCTTTACTTTTCCATTTGAATACTTTAACTCTATCGAATTTTGAGATGATCCACCTGGATCAAACCTTCCCACTGGAAAGATTTTTGGCCACAAAAAGTATGAAATCATTCAGACATGAAGTGAAGGCATGATCTCCCCACTTGACCTGTATCACCTATCCATTCTTCCTGGAATCTGTACATCTGACTCAGCAATACCACAATCAACACTACAATGACATTCTTAAGTACATTAATCACATTCTTAATCACATCTTCATTCAACATTGTTAGATCCAACCACATACTGTTGATGAGTAATAAGCTGAATATAAACATTGAACCTGTGAAAGAGATTGTACCCAAACCATGCTAACTTTTAACCATAGAAACACTATCAACCAAAACAGGTGCATCATAGTGAATTGACACTTCCTTTTCATGTTTAATATTCTTTTCTTCCTTACATTGTATAGACATAAGTGCCAAATTCCGACTTGCATTAACAACCCTTTTTAATTGTTGTGTAGTGCCCAATGATTTTTCATTTTTGAATGAATGTGAATGCACTATGTACTCAATTCCTTCTTTAAACAAGTGATACTGATTATGTTCTCGATAGAAGATTTCTTTTCGATCATATAAGTATGGACTACCCAACACAATTCCACAAATATCTAGTGGTACCACATTAAATTCAACCTCATCTACAAACTTAGATGTAATTGCAAACTTTAGATCACATTGTTGTGTTACCTGTAATCTTTTATCTTTGCATACCCAACCTAATGGATAAGGTTTCTTGTGTGGTTTTGTTGTTAATCCCAATTTCTCTACTTCTTCTAAAATAAGATTAGCTTGAGATCCACTATCTATGAGTGTGTCGATCTTTTTTTGTTTTGTAATCACTCTTATATGAAACAATGCATTCCTCTTTCTATCCTCAGAATTGTCATCATCTTTAGAAGTAGAAGAACATGAAGAACCAATTTTTGAATCATTATCAACAATAGATTTTCCTTTCACACCTACGATTGTTACCTTTGTTTCGTCCTCAGAATCTGATCCAAGGTCCTCAACGATAATCGTGGCTATTTTCTTCCCCTTCCGATCCTTAAACCACTTTGGTTTCATTTCAGGATGTAGCTTCCAACACTTTGCCTCTTCATGTCCTTGCTTTTTACAATGCAAGCATGTAGGTCTCTCATCACCCTTCTTCATTGTAGTTGCATGTTTAACTTTCTGCTTTTCCTTGCCTTCTTTTGCCTGGATGGATTCAACTAAAGAAACATCATGAACACTCTTTCCTTTTGACTCAATGTGAGTTGCTTGAACACACACCTCGTCAAGGTTAGTCGGATTAAACATCAATATCATATGATGTAAATAAGTTTGCAATCCTCCTATATATTTGAGAAGAGTTTCCTGAGTGTAGAGAGGTATACCAAGTATCAATGCTCTTTTTCGACATTCTTGTGTGTATTCTTGCACACTTTGTCCCTTACTTTGTCTCAAATTCTGCCAATCCATCATAGCTTGCTGCATATACCCTAATGGATAAAATTGTTTTTTAAGTGTTGAAGTGAACTCATACCAAGAGGAAATAATTTTACCTTTCGTGGCAAGATCCTCTTGAGATCTGCTCTCCCACCAAATGAGAGCAGTCCCTCCAAGTCAGAGAGAAGCCAACTGAATTTTAACAACATCTTCAGTAAACTTTTGAATCCTACAATAAACTTCAATTTGACGGATCTAATTGTCCAATTTTTCAGCATTAAGTTCTCCATTATACATAGGTAAATCAAACTTAATATCAAGCTTTAAATGAGGTAGATTAGGATCAACTTTTGTTTTTTGCTTTTCAAATGGAGAAGGAATAGAACCATCAAGAAGAGATGGAGAAGTTGGTGGATTTTTAGGAGGTTCCTCACCACCTTCTTCTTTTTTACCTTCTATATTAGATGGTCCACCTTGTTCACCTTTCTTTCGATCTTGATAGAGCTCCTCTACCATCGTTTGCATTCTCATGAAAGATTTTAGAAATTCCTCTTCAGAAGGGATAGAAGAAGCTGTTGCTTCTCCTTTTGGTGAAGACATCCTTCCTCTTCTTGAACCAATCTCTGGATCAAACTCTTCAAGTTCTCCTTCACCACGCTGAAGCTTGGATCTTGTTAACATCAACTCACAAAGCAAATGGTTAACCTCACTCTGATACCAACTTGATCTGAAATTTTTACTCGATCTTTAACCATTGCTTGCATGTGAGTTTCTTAATTGTTAACCATCTTTATGAATGCAAAATTAAAGAACATTCATCAACACATAAACATGTAAGCATACTATCTAAGAAAAAGAATTGGTAACAGAGTTCACCAGACTTCCTGGCTACCTCTCCGGGCCACTTTCCAAATGGGAAGGCCAATAGATTAAGTATTCAAAAGCTTACAAAGTGAATTTTGATTTATGTCTGTCATATACAGTAACAGACTTCAACAACAACTACAAGATGAAATTCTGAGACTTTTAAGTATAAACATGGATACCTTTCCGTGTATCTGGAAGATTCTGTGAGCACTTTTCTGTCTGGATGCCTGAATGAAAACACTCAAGCTGGATCTGGAATCCTTGTGAAAAATCAAGAATTTTGAGTATAAACTCGATATATTTCTGAAACTGGACTCTAAATGCCCTTTTTTGTACTATTCCCAATTTGCCCTAATTGTATAGTCCGTACAACCTCGGGATGCATGCCAATTATGTACCACCTTGAACTACGTGCAAGTACCACCTCGGTCTGCTTGCAAATTCACTTCAGTCACTATGCAACATTACCTCGATCTCCGTGCCTATCTCTGATTGCATCAAAGCTCATTCTCCTTGCCTCGGGATGCATGCCATGCTCCATTTAAATATTAAAAAAACAATAGTTTTTTGGGGGCGCGAGCTATGGGCCACGCGCCCTTCAAAATCTCCCGAATCTCGACACTTTTAAGTTTTGCACGCCATTACATGCCACGTCCCATGGCGGTGGCGCATTGGTATATTGTGGTTGTTATGGGCGTGGAAGTCCCGTGGTCAAACCCGCGGGCTTCCCCTCCTTGGCGTGATTTTTTTCACATATACACCATATATTATGGCGCACGACTTGTTATATCATATGGTTGGCGCGATTTTTGGATTATATATGACATAGTTTAATATATATATGCGCGCATTTTTGGTGTAATATATCACATGGTTTAATATATAACATGGTATAGTTTAACATATATTTCGGGCACTCCATATGTTTTAACATATGGTTGTATTCACATATGTTATGTTTTGGATATTGGTTTTAATACACATATATATTATATGGTATGACATTTGGTTTTAACCATTATGTTTTTCGGTTTTGTTTTTTTAAACATATGATTTTTAACACATATAAATACCAAGGGGATGCCTCGGTGTTGGCAAGGTCAAGGGCTAGGCCCTTGAACACCCCTTTTTTTTCAAACCAAAATCATATTTAACTCATTTTAACCCATTTTTTTAACCCATGTCTAATCATCTTTGACGAAACTTCCATTCCTCATATCTTTGTCACCTGGAGGCCGTTTTTCCTGAAACGAATGTCACCGGAAAGCTGTTGACGAGCTCTTCCACTTTGTAAGCTTTAATTTTCCATTTGAATACTTTAACTCTATCAAATTTTGAGATGATACACCTGGATCACATGATGGCTTTCATCCATATTTACTTCTTATCAACAATGACAAAACAATAATGAGTCATATTTACATCAGACAATATTGGGTCCATTACCCAAACCTTTGTGCTACGGGTCTTTCTTCAAGGGTTGACATCAATGAAATCCAACCTTAATCAACACAACCAACCATGTAACAAGTATGTACGAAGCATGTGTCAACTACTCATCAACTATGACTCATCAATATGTACCAACATCATCAACTATACACCTCATGTATGTGCCAACTCATCAACTACTTGTCTCAACCATGTACCCAAATTGTACCTAAACCAAAATCCCTCATCAATTTCATCATCCAAATATTATTTATAACATTGTAATATACCTGGTGTATATTATCACATACCTGCAAACCTTCCTTAACTTTAAACAACAAGAGACTAGCATTTACATCAAACTTTTCTTTAGTCTCACATGACTAGTTTTGGAGTAGTCAACAACCCTAAATTGAAATAATCATAAATTTATACATGTAATGAATAAAGATATGAAACTGATACACAATGTTATTTAGTGTGTTTTATGCAATTACTCCAAGTTTCACTACTTGGAACGTCTCAGAAAAGTAGTTATAGCAAAAATGACATGCCTTGCTAAATTCTGGCTTATTCTAGAGAGCGACCTTGTAGAGCGTGCCCCACATGGAATATTTGTTGAATAAATATGAAACTATTACACATAATACTATAGACTATAATATAACCAAAACATTTGCTCTTACCGAATTTTTATATGCTATTAAGAAGTTATGACATTTTTACCCGAAAGACCTGTTTTTGACTAGTTTCAGGACTAGCCACAAACCCTATTTTCCACGGAGTGTAACTCTAAAAATGAACCAACCCAAAATATTAACCTTTTACCATAGATACTTGCATATGTTTCCTCAATTTCATAGCAATTTCATGGTCTGAATCATTCTAGAAAAAAAAATATTGTGAAAATGGTGAGATGATCTATAGATAACATACCTTAGAAAACATCATCAAAAGAATTTATCCTTCCTTGAATTCTGGCCTTCTTTTCTTCACCTTCCCTTAGAAATTAGGCTTAGATATCCTTTGGTTGCCTTAGACACCTATAGGTATTCAATATTCTCAAGTGTGTCTAAAATGAGAGATCCTTTCCTCTTATTTATACTCTCCAAGTAGCTTCCTTAAAAGCATCTTCTAGGTCACTTTGCCCACTTTCCTTATTTTAGGGTTAACCCACTTCTAATTTCTCCATTAAATTTATTATTTAAATAACTTATTTTGTATTCAATTTGAATTATAGTACACTCATCACTTCACTTTATTATTTACCTTTTAAAATCTCTTAAACCACTTTGACTACTTTGACCTTTTGGGGTTTCTAGATGACATATGAGGGTCCTCCAACTTCATAAGGCCATAACTCTCAAACCATGAGGAGTTATGTGACATTCCACAAACCACTAGAAATGGAATGACATGTACTATCCATATAGAATAGTATTACCTAAAAATATATCAAAACTCATATTGTTATCCATCAAACAAACTTGGGTCCATTACCCAAACCTAGGTTCTCCAACTTCTCATGGCCATAACTCTCTAACTGTGAGGATTTATGTGACATTCCACATACCACCAGAAATGACATGACAAGAAATGTCCATATAGGGTAGTTTCAATGACAAAATAACTAACCTTCATCTCATTATTCCACAAATAAGCATGGGTTCTCTAACCATACTTCTAGGACAACTCAATCCGCAAAGCGTCTTCCCATGAGGGATTTCACCATAAGGGGACAACTTTGGAGTTCATCCATTTCTACTTATTATCAACCATGACAAGACAATAACGAGACTTATTTACATCAAACAATATTGGGTCCATTACCCAACCTTTGTGGTACGGGGCTTTCTTCAAGGGTTGACATCAATGACAACAAACCTTAATCAATAAGATATACATGGTAAGGCAAGGTAAGTTCTAGCTCCAAGTATAGGTTTAGGTCTACATTCTGTATCTTGTTATAAAATTTATTGAGTTGAAGGATTATTTTTTATTTCTTTGATTTTAAATAAGGCCTTAATTTCTGTTTTTTTCCATGCTATCCAAATGAAATTATGGATCAATAGTATAATGAGACTACACCATAAGTATGGAACATAAACCTATTTAGTGACATCCCTTTCTATGTAAATACTATTAATTATGATAAGCCATGCTTCACAACTATGAAGATACCAAGATATATGAATACAAAGATCTTATTTTATGACATCGAAATTCTCATGCAAGTATTTTTATCTAAGATAGATGGGATAACAAGTTGTAGAATTACATGCTTAATGAATCCTTTGGTTGTAATTTTTAGGTATTAAACTTGTTTATTTAGTACAAGATTTATTTTTTTAAGCCAAAAAAAAAGGTATGATACATGAATGCCATTATTTGTTTATTAAATTAACTTGAAAACAATTTCTCTCTAATGATGAAAATAACTATATTTTTACAAACAATTAGTTTTATGAATATCATAATGAAAGTACCTTTTAGATGAATTTTGGTTAGCCAAGGCAAGGCAAGGAAATGAAATGCAACATAGGGAAATGTAATGTATGGCATGGAAAGTCAAGGAAAGACATGGCATGGCAATTCAAACCAATCCTGTTGATACTGAGAGGGGGGTGAATCAATGTCAAGTACAATTTTCAAACATTTTCAACTTATAATTAAACCATTCAATTATATCCAATGAGAAGTGAACAATGGTATAAGAGTTACACCAATACACCACAATACACCATTCACAATATATGAGAAATAATCAATAGTTATTGTTCAAGGGAAGTAATGACTTCCAAAGGTAGCTACAGCTTCCAAATGTAAAGGGAGGGATAAACATTCAAGAGGAATATATAATCCTCCAATATCAAGAGATATTTAAACTCTCCATACTTGCCCCTTCCTTCCACCCAATAATAGATGAGAGATAATAAAACTTTACATTAAATCATGACCATCAACAAACCATCACATAGAACCTGATAATGCTTCCTGAGACTTCTTCAATTCTTGGAATACTCTGATATTGTATATAATATTACTCAATTTATTCTTTGAAACTTCTCCAAGTTTCACTCGTTGAATCCTCCCCAAAAAGAAGTTATAGAAATAATGGTAGAATTTATTCAATTCTGGTTTATTCAGGAGAGCGAACTTGTATAGAATTCCCCAAGCTCAATATTTAACATCAGATCCCGAAACTAGCCCAAAATAAACTAAATTATATACTCTTTCTAATGAAATTGGTCCCACTTCATTTGTATTCTCTATGAAAAAGTTATGATGTTTTTACCCTGAACACCTGTTTATTGACTAGCTTCAGGACTGGTCAAAAACCATATCTTCCACAGAGTGTATCTCCATAATTATATCGAATCAAGAGCATAAAATTTTACCACAGACAATTTGATATGTCTTCTCAATACTATAGCAATTTCACCATATGAATCGTTCTAGAAAAAACTTTATAAAGAAAATAGTAAGATGACCTAAAAATAACATACCTTAGAACACATCACCAAAAGACTTCATCCTCCCTTGAAATCCAGCCTTCTTTACTTCTGGTTTCCTTCGAAATTTGACTTGTGTATCAAATGAATGTATATTGATATGTATTTATACCATTCATGTCACTTCATTTTAACATTAGGGCTGACCTGACACTTTTGTATTTTGTAATTATTTTCTTTAATTATCTTCTGGGCCTACATGTACTTCCTTCTTCAATTCACTTTGTCATCTTCAAAAATTCATTTCTCCTCAATCATGAAGATCCATGTGACGTGCCACATACCACCGGAAACAACATGATGTATACTATCCATCCATGGATTTTGTTTCTGCATGTACATTTTCCTTCATGTTCAAATACCTTCATCAATCTTGCGGTCCAAAACCAATGACTAGGGTTGACATCAATGAAAACAACCAATCTTCCAACAATATCCCCCTTTGTCATTGATGGAGACACTCATGCTCCCCCTATCATCATGATTCCAATTTCTTTCCCCCTTTGACATCAATATCAAAGGGTAGGGATTCTCCCCCTGAGTTTAATGGGAAAAGGTAACTCTCTTCATTAGGGATGTCCCCCCTGAACATGTGGCACTCAATAATACTTCATCCTTATTTTTGGTATTTGGGACTTTTCATTCATTGGAATCTTTTTGTGTGGCTTCTGTATTCTCTATATTCTTCATGTATAGGATGTATATGTTGTTCGGTCTTCTTGTTGCAGTTGCAACCAATCTTCCACAGTTATTTTCTCTGATTTTACATTTTCGGGAGTCAAACGTAAGAGTGTATCCTTGATCACATATTTTGCTAACACTGAGGAGATTATGCTTCAGATCTTCAACCAATAGGACTTTTCCTTCTTTTACATTTTCACTTCCAATATTTACAGTTTCTTTTCCAAGTATTTTGGTAGATGAGTCATCTCTAAATGCAACATTTCCACCCTTTTTCTTCAAGCTGACAAATTTGATTTGATCTCTGGTCATATGAGATGAACACCCATTGTCTATGAAGCATTCATCTTCTTCTTTGCATTCTTTAGCGACCAATTCTATTCAATAATTTTCATTGTGTGGAATTTCTTTCCTTTCCCATGTTGTAGTTGGTATGCAAACATTTGGCATTCAATTATCTTCCTTCATCTCTCTGCAATCTCATGCTTTGTGACCAATATTATTGCACTTGTAATATACAATATTTTGATCCATTGATGGGTCAAATAGATTATAATTTATGTTGACAGGTCTACGAACATTTCCATATCTACTATTTTCACCATTCATGTAGCTTGCATAGTTATTCCTTTCATTGTTTCTACAATTGATTGCCTTGTGTCCAAAATTTCCACAAGTATAACAATGTCCAAGAAATAAATTTTGATACCTGGGCACAAGTGATCTTCTTTGTGGTGTGGTCCATCTGGGTTCACGATCTATTCTTCTGTAGCTTCCTTCATAATGATTTCTTACATACCTGATGGGAGAGGATCTTCTTGATGTCTCATTCCTTCTGAATTCTAGTCTTCTATCTTGTTGTTCAAGTTGTTCTGGAGTGTTGGTTTCATCATTTTCAACTTCCTTCTCTTGTTTTGTTGTCTTCAAACTGTCATTGTATCCTAGTCCTATCTTGTATTTTGGAGATCTTTGACTGCTAAGGATATCATCTAAATTTTTCAGTGCTTTTTTCGAACTTCAAATTTTTCATTGTCAATAGTAGCTCCCCTTTTGTGTGATCCAATTCTGCTTTCAGTTTCTCATAATATTCTAATTGTTTCTTCAAGCTATTAATGGTCTTTTCAAGCTTCTAAATCTCTTCTTCACAACTAATCAATTCAAATTTTAGTATTATGTTTGTGTTTCTAAGCTTGCTATTTTCAGTTTCAACATGCTTCAACTTTTCAAGATTCTCATCTTCTTGTTCACTCTCTGCATTATCTCTATATCACCAAAAGGAATCAAGGTTGGTTTCTACATCTGAATCTTCTTCACAAATGATTTCTTCTTCTTTATAATTCTTTTTATCATCATCTTAGGTTTCTTGGGTTATGAAGAGGACTTCTACTCCATCATTATCTTCTTCATCACTCTCATCTGAGGATATGTCATCATCCTTGGAGTAGAAGCTCTTTTTATTGTTGTGACTTCTCTTTTTATAGTAGCAGTTTTCAACAATATGTCCTATTCTACCACAGTTAAAGCATTTGAGAGGAGACTTACCTTTGGATCTTCCACTTCCCTTCTAGAACCTTCTTACGAAAGTTTCTATTTCTTCATCAAGGTTGTTATCCTTGGCTTTTGTATTCTTTATGGCTTTAAAGGCTACTTCATTGTTTCAGTAGTCACTTTATGTACCTTTTCTCATTTCATATGCTATAAGAGACCCATGTAATTCATCCATTGTCATTTTGGTCAAGTCCCTAGTTTCTTCAATGGCGAATACCTTATCATCATACTTCAAGAGAAGTGATCTCAACACTTTTTGTACAACCAAGGATTCATCGAGATATTCACCTAATCCTCTAATAGCATTAACAACATCATCAAATCTAAGAAAATAGGTTGCAATATCTTCCTTTTCATTCATCTTCAAATTTTCAAATTCTGCTCTATGTCGTTGAAGCTTGACCTGCTTAACTTTTGGATCACCTTTGTAGATGCTCTTGAGTTTGTCCCTGATCCAGAATCGGATCCAAAAGCCTGACAGGGCTTAAAAATGCTCAAAAATGAAAGTGCTCGAAATCCAACAAAATCAGTGCCATTGCGTCCATCTTGTCTTCCTGATTCTGGCCATATATTTACTTCGTCAAATGGGCTCCGTATGCAAAAGATATCGCGTTCTGTTCGAAAACCCAAACAGGCAAAAAAAGGGGATCACTGTACAGTTCGTACAGTGCCACATGGCATGCTAACTGTATAGGCCGTATGGCCGTACAGATGACATGAAAACCCCTATAGGCAACACGTGGTAGGATGATGTGGCGTATGACAGACAGTTGGACCAATCCATGGGTGACATGTGTCACCACTGTAAGGGTGACATGTGGCACGGGATGCGTCAGCAGCTGACTGGGCAGGTACGGTGGTAGGGTACGTGGCAAGTGATGTGGACCATTCAGAGATTGACGCTTGGCACTTTCTGATTAGTTGTTGAGGTGCCACATGGGCCAGTCATGGGATGACACGTGGCACCCTTTGGTTGGTTGTTGGTTTATGTAAAATTTACATGGCTCCATCGGGGTCGAACCAATAACCTCTCCTCCGAGAAAAGGACTGGCAGGACCAGGCTAACAGCCTGCCCCACAGGTGTTCCTTGCTAATCATATAGTGAAGTTTGTATTCAAATTTGAATTAAAGTTTTGTCGACGGGGGAAAGGGTCGGGGCTTAGCCCCAGCCCACGGTTCAACGTATACAACCACACGACCACAGAGCTCGCGCCGGAGGGGGCTTACCACACGCACAGAGGGTGTGTGGATAGGGTCCAACCCTCAGATCCCAGGCGGATCCCACAGGACCGGGGGCCATCCACCAAAAGGGCGCAGTTATAACAGTTAGCCCGTGGTTCCATAGAACACGCCACCGAACCAGGAGCCAGGGACAGGGGGTGCGCATACATGGAGCGCCTGGCCACATGGTGGCACCCATATGACCCAGAGTGCGCGAGTTTGGGGGCTACACTGAAATTCATTCAAAAGTGGGTTTTTTTTGTTATGTTTTGGATTTTCAATGATTCTAAGCCTGTAATTAATAGATTTTCTCCATTTTTGGGAGATATTGGGCATTTTTGGAGCCCAAATTTTGGGAGGAAGTTGGGGATGGATAACCAACTTCAGATCTATATAAACTAGGCCTGATTGAAGCCATGGAGGACAGTCAGAGAAATGTTATGTTGAAGGGAAGCCAAGCCAAAGCCATTTTTATGTAGGGAAGCTATTGAGGAGCAGACGCTTGCGGGCCATTTCTTGGAGCTCCAGACGTCCGTTTTGCGTGTCATTTTCTTTACAGGGTTATAGAGATCTGGAAGAACATGACCAAATCAGTCTTGTAGCCAATTGGTACTACTGCGATGTTCTTTTGATATTTTGAACAGAAATAAAGAATCCTCCCCCACAGAGACAAAGGCCCGGAGACGTAGGAAAAGTTGTGCCGAACTCCGTTATCAATCCTCGTGTTATGGTTTGTTGTTTATTATTTCATTTCAGATATGCATATTTGTATATGGTTGTCATAATTCCTCTTCTTTCCTCATTCTTTCATTAAGCTTCTCAAATGGTTAATTAATACATGCAAAATTAAAACTCAACCATAGTCATTAAAAGATCTGACGGATCAAGTGGTATCAGAGCTAGTTGACGTTTGGATTTGAGTTTTGCACGTTAACCAGGGAAAAGCTATAGTGTGGTGAAGGCGAGCTTGTTGCAGAGAATCCATTAATTGGATTGAGAAAGAGAGCTTCTCACAGCGAGCAGATGGCATCGGAAGAAGGGATTTCTCAAGATGAGAAAGAGTTTCAGAAAACATTCCTTGCTATGTCGGAGATGGTGAAAGTTTTTTACGAGGATTACCTGGAACGAAAGAGATTAGTTTTGGGTGAATCTTCAAAGGGAAAAAGTGAAGAGGAAGAGGACCATCCTCAGTTTTCTCCTTCACCTCCATCAACACCTCCTTCTTCTGCTTCTTCTTCAAGTTCAAGTTCTAAATCTAATGGAAAGAAAAATGTTCATAAGAATAAGAATGAAATGCCATTGTTAAAATTTGATGTAAAATTTGAGTTGCCCATATATGATGGTGAAGTAAATGAAGAAAAACTTGACAATTGGATCAGGCAGATGGAGGTATACTGCAGTGTGCAATAGATCAAGGATGAGGCCACACAAATTAAGTTGGCATCTTTGAGACTTGCAGGTACAACTCTCATTTGGTGGAAAAGCAAGCTGGAAAAGGGAACACAACATGTGGGTAACGTATTTCCATCATGGAAGAGTTTCATTTCTACACTTAGGAAACAATTCTATCCTTTGGGTTATAAAGAAAAAGCATTAATTGAATGGCAATATTTAAAACTAAGAAAAGGACAAACAGTGCAAGAATACACCGATGGATTTCGAAAAATGGCATTAATGTTATATATCCCTTTGCAAACACAAGAAACTCTTATGAAGTATATAGGAGGTTTACCTGCGCATATTAGAAACACTGTTTTCATTTTTGGACCCACTAACCTTGATGAGGTTTATGTTCAAGCTACGTATATTGAAGCAGGGAAAACAGGTGTGTTAGGGGAATCATCTTCTTCAAGGAAAGAGGACAAGAGGAAAAATCATGGAAAGAATGCAAATGCAGTGACAAGGAAGGAAGGAAATCCCTCTTGCAAGCATTGCAAGAAAGAGGGACATGATGAGGAAAAATGTTGGCAGTTTCATCCCGAGAAGAGGCCAAAGTGGTTCAAAGAAAAGAAGGGAATGCAAACAGTGGCAACGACAACAAAACCCACAGACTTGGGATTGGATTCAGGTGATGAATCAAATATTTCATTGGTTGGTATGACAGGTAAATTTGGTGAAGACATTGGTTGTAGAAACAACTTGTTTCATATAAGGGTGATCATGTTACACACTAAGATAGACACATTAATCAATAGTGGATCTCAATCTAATCTAATCTCAGAAGAATTGGTTAAGAAATTGGGATTAAAAACACAACTACATCATAAGCCTTACACACTTAAATGGATAAGCAATATTCATCAGATGCACATAACAAAGCAGTGCACAATCAAATTTTCAATTTCATCTAAGTATGTGGACGAAGTAACATGTGATGTAGTGTCGTTAAGAGAATGTGGAATGGTCTTAGGTAGTCCATACTTATATGATCGTAAGGCAATCTTCTACAGAACAAAGAATCAATATCAATTCACTAAAGCAGGTCAAGATTATGTGGTTCATGCTCATCATGTTAAAGAAAATAAAACACTTGAAACAATGGAACAATTAAAGAAGGCAGTGCAAGCAAGAAACAAACCAATAATTGTTTCAAATGAAGTAATTGATCTTAAGCAAGAACAAGAAATGATTGTTGAATGGAAAATCAATCATAAGTTGCTTCAAGATAAGCTCATG
>ML778825.1:395580-422816 GCA_009831015.1 Picea engelmannii | reverse complement strand
AGCTCATGTCGTGCAAATATCTCAAGTATATCAGCTCATTTGCAGTCGTCTTCTTGATACTGTCATTAGTAATGTTTTCTACAAGGATGATAGTGGCTTCAGTAAGATGTAATAGGGTTCAAATGGCTAACAATATACTGTCAATTGTCATGATTGTGTTACAGTCGATCTTGATGAGACAGGTGCACAGAATAGAGTTTAGAGACAATGGACAAGTTAGGTGGCCTATCCTGAGCTTGTTGAATGTTCAGTAACCTTTTGGGGACCAAAAGGTCTTTTTGTGGGGAGGTGTGATCCAGAATCGGATCCAGAAGCCTGACAGGGCTTAAAAATGCTCAAAAATGAAAGTTCTTGGAATTCGACGAAACCAGTGCCATTGCGTCCGTCTCATCTTCCTGATTCCATCCATATATTTACTTCATCAAATGAGCTCTGTATGCGAAAGATATCACATTCTGTCCGAAAACCCAAACATGCAAAAAAAGGGGATGACTGTACAGTCCGTATAGTGCCACGTGGCATGTTGATTGTACAGGTCATATGGTTGTACAGATGATGTGGAAACCCCTGGAGGTAACACGTGGTAGGCTGATGTGGCATACGACAGACAGTTGGACCAATCCATGGGTGACACGTGTCACCACTGTAAGGGTGACACATGGCACAGGATGACGTCAACAGCTGACTGGGCAGGTACGATGGCAGGGTACATGGCAGGTGACATGGACCATTCAGAGATTGACACTTGGCACTTTTTGATTGGTTTTTGAGGTGCCATGTCATCCAGTCATGGGCTGCCACATGGCACCCTGTGGTTGGTTGTTGGTTTATGTAAAATTTACATGGCTCCATCGGGGTCGAACCCCCAACCTCTCCTCTGGGAAAAGGACTGGTAGGACCGGGCTAACCGCCCACCCCACGGGTGTTCCTTGTTAATCATACAGAGAATTTTTTATTTGAATTTGAATTAAAGTTTTGTTGGCGGGGGGAAGGGACGGGGCTTAGCCCCAGCCCACGATTCAACGTATACAACCACACGACCACAGAGCTCGCGCCGGAGGGGGCTTACCACATGCGCGAAGGGTGTGTGGATAGGGTCCAGCCCTCGGATCCTGGGCGAATCCCATAGGACCGGGGGCCATCCACCAAAAGGGCACGGTTATAACAGTTAGCCCGTGCTTCCATAGAACATGCCACCGAACCAGGAGCTAGGGACAGGGGGCGTGCATACATGGCGCGCCTGGCCACATGATGGCACCCATATGACCCAGAGTGCGCGATTTTGGGGGATGCACCCAAATTCATTCAAAAGTGGGTTTTTTTTGTTATGTTTTGGATTTTCAATGATTCTAAGCCTGTAATTAATAGAATTTCTCCATTTTTGGGAGATATTGGGCATTTTTGGAGCCCAAATTTTGGGAGGAAGTTGGGGATGGATAACCAACTTCAGATCTATATAAACCAGGCCTGATTGAGGCCATGGAGGACAGTCAGAGCAGAGTTATGCTGAAGGGAAGCCAAGCCAAATCCATTTTTATGCAGGGAAGCTATTGAGGAGCAGACGCTTGCGGGCCATTTCTGGGAGCTCCGGTAGTCTGTTTTGCGTATCGTTTTCTTTGTAGGGTTCTAGAGATCTGGAAGAACATGGCTAGATCAGTATTGTAGCCAATTGGCACTGCTGCAATGTACTTTTGAGATTTTTAACAGAAATAAAGAAGCCTCCCCCACAGAGACAAAGGCCCAGAGACGTAGGCAAAGTTGTGTCGAACTCCGTTATCAATCCTCATGTTATGGTTTGTTGTTTATTATTTCATTTCAGATCTGCATATGTGTATATGGATTTCATAATTCCTCTTCTTTCCTCATTCTTTCATTAAGCTTCTCAAATGGTTAATTAATACATGCAAAATTAAAACTCAACCATAGTCATTAAAAGATTCGACAGATCAAGTGGTATCAGAGCTAGTTGACGTTTGGATTTGAGTTTTGCATGTTAACCAGGGAAAAGCTACAGCGTGGGAAGGCAAGCTTGTTGTAGAGAATCCATTAATTGGATTGAGAAAGAGAGCTTCTCACAGCAAGAGGATGGCATCGGAAGAAGGGATTTCTCAAGATGAGAAAGAGTTCTTGAAAACATTCCTCGCTATGTCGGAGATGGTGAAAGTTTTGTACAAGGATTACCTGGAATGAAAGAAACCAGTTTTGGGTGAATCTTCAAAGGGAAAAAGTGAAGAGGAAGAGGACCATCCTCAGATTCCTCCTTCACCTCCATCAACACCTCCTTCTTCTCCTTCTTCTTCAAGTTCAAGTTCTAAATCTAATGGAAAGAAAAATGTTCATAAGAATAAGAATGAAATGCCATTGTTAAAACTTGATGTAAAATTTGAGTTGCCCATATATGATGGTGAAGTAAATGCATAAAAACTTGACAATTGGATCAGGCAGATGGAGGTATACTACAGTGTGCAACAGATCAAGGATGAGGCCACACAAATTAAGTTGGCATCTTTGAGACTTGCAGGTACAACTCTCATCTGGTGGAAAAGCAAGCTGCAAAAGGGAACACAACATGTGGGTAATGTATTTCCATCATGGAAGAGTTTCATTTCTGAACTTAGGAAACAATTCTATCCTTTGGGTTATAAATAAAAAGCATTAATTGAATGGCAATCTTTAAAACTAAGAAAAGGACAAACAGTGCAAGAATACACCGATGGATTTCGAAAAATGGCATTAATGTTAGATATCCCTTTGCAAACACAAGAAACTCTTATGAAGTATATAGGAGGTTTACTTGCACATATTAGAAACATTGTTTTCATGTTTGGACCCACTAACCTTGATGAGGTTTCTATTCAAGCTACGTATATTGAAGCAGGGAAAGCAGGTGTGTCAGGGGAATCATCGTCTTCAAGGAAAGAGGACAAGGAGGAAAGGCATGGAAAGAATGCAAATGTAGTGACAAGGAAGGAAGGAAAGCCCTCTTGCAAGCATTGCAAGAAAGAGGGACATGATGAGGAAAAATGTTTGTAGTTGCATCCCGAGAAGAGGCCAAAGTGGTTCAAAGAAAAGAAGGGAACGCAAACAGTGGCAACAACAAAAAAACCCACAGACTTGGGATCGAATTCAGGTGATGAATCAAAGATTTCATTGGTTGGTATGACATGTAAATTTGGTGAAGACATTGGTTGTAGAAACA
This sequence comes from Picea engelmannii, assembly GCA_009831015.1. Lineage (NCBI taxonomy): Eukaryota > Viridiplantae > Streptophyta > Pinopsida > Pinales > Pinaceae > Picea > Picea engelmannii. The sequence continues at coordinate 419,617 of ML778825.1, read as the reverse complement.
ACTTGTTTCATATAAGGGTGATCATGCAACACACTAAGATAGACACATTAATCGACAGTGGATCTCAATCTAATCTAATCTCAGAAGAATTGGTTAAGCAATTGGGATTAAAAACACAACTACATCATAAGCCTTACACAGTTAAATGGATAAGCAATCATCATCAGATGAACATAACAAAGCAGTGCACAATCAAATTTGCAATTTCATCTAAGTATGTGGACGAAGTAACATGTGATGTAGTGTCATTAAGAGAATGTGGAATGGTCTTAAGTACTCCATACTTATATGATCGTAAGGAAATCTTCTACAGAACAAAGAATCAATATCAATTCACTAAAGCAGGTCAAGATTATGTGGTTCATGCTCATCATGTTAAAGAAAATAAAACACTTCAAACAATGGAACAATTAAAGAAGGCAGTGTAGTCAAGCAACAAACCAATAATTGTTTCAAATGAAGTAATTGATCTTAAGCAAGAACAAGAAATGATTGTTGAATGGAAAATCAATCATAAGTTGCTTCAAGATAAGCTCATGTCGTGCAAATATCTCAAGTATATCAGCTCATTTGCAGTCGTCTTCTTGATACTGTCATTAGTAATGTTTTCTACAAGGATGATAGTGGCTTCAGTAAGATGTAATAGGGTTCAAATGGCTAACAATATACTGTCAGTTGTCATGATTGTGTTACAGTTGATCTTGATGAGACAGGTGCACAGGACAGATTTCAGAGACAATGGACAAGCCAGGTGGCCTATCCCGAGCTTGTTGACTGGTCAGTAACCTTTTGGGGACCAAAAGGTCTTTTTGTGGAGAGATTTGATCCAGAAGCCTGACAGGGCTTACAAATGCTCAAAAATTAAAGTTCTCGTAATCTGACGAAACCATCGCCATTGCGTCCGTCTCGTCTTCCTGATTCGGCCATATATTTACTTCGTCAAACGGGCTCCGTATGAGAAAGATATCGTGTTCTGTCTGAAAACCCAAACAAGCAAAAAAAGGGGATGACTGTACAGTGCCACATGGCATGCTGATTGTACAGGACGTATGGCCGTACAGATGATGTGTCAACCCCTGGAGGTGACACATGGTAGGCTGATGTGGCATACGACAAACAGTTTGACCAATCCATGGGTGACACGTGTCACCACTGTAAGGGTGACATGTGGCACAGGATGACGTCAGTCGCTGACTGGGCAGGTACAGTGGTAGGGTACGTGGCAGGTGACGTGGACCATTCAACGATTGAACCTTCAAACTTTGTGATTGGTTGTTGAGGTGCCACGTGGCCCATTCATGGGCTTCCATGTGGCACCCTGTGGTTGGTTGTTGGTTTATGTAAAATTTACATGGCTCCGTCGGGGTCGAACCCCCGACCTCTCCTCTGGGCAAAGGACTGGTAGGACCGGGCTAACCACCTTCCCCACGGGTGTTCCTTGTTAATCATATGACGAAGTTTGTATTTGAATTTGAATTAAACTTTCGTCGGCGGGGGAAAGGGCTGGGGCTTAGCCCCAGCCCACGGTTCAACGTATACAACCACACGACCACAAAGCTCGCACCTGAGGGGGCTTACCACATGTGCGGAGGGTGTGTGGATAGGGTCCAGCCCTCGGATCTCGGGCGGATCCCACACGACTGGGGGCCATCCACCGAAAGGGCGCAGTTATAACAGTTAGCCCGTGGTTCCATATAACACACCACCGAACCAGGAGCCAGGGACAGGGGGCGCGCATACATGGAGCGCCTGGCCACATGGTGGCACCCATATGACCCAGAGCACGCGAGTCTGGGGGATGCACCCAAATTCATTCAAAAGTGGGTTTTTTTTGTTATGTTTTGGATTTTCAATGATTCTAAGCTTGTAATTAATAGATTTTCTCCATTTTTGGGAGATATTGGGCATTTTTGGAGCCCAAATTTTGGGAGGAAGTTGGGGATGGATAACCAACTTCATATCTATATAAACTAGGTCTGATTGAGGCCATGGAGGATAGTCAGAGCAGATTTATGTTGAAGGGAATCCAAGCCAAAGCCATTTTTATGCATAGAAGCTATTGAGGAGCAGACGCTTGCGGGCCATTTCTGGGAGCTCTGGACGTCTGTTTTGCGTGCCGTTTTCTTTGCAGGGTTCTAGAGATATGGAAGAACATAACCAGATCAGTATTGTAGCCAATTGGCACTAATGCGATGTACTTTTGAGATTTTGAACAGAAATAAAGAATCCTCCCCCACAGAGACAAAGGCCCAGAGACGTAGGCAAAGTTGTGCCGAACTCCGTTATCAATCCTCGTGTTATGGTTTGTTGTTTATTATTTCATTTAAGATCTGCATATGTGTATATGGCTTTCATAATTCCTCTTCTTTCCTGATTCTTTCATTAAGCTTCTCAAATGGTTAATTAATACATGCAAAATTAAAACTCAACCATTTTCATTAAAGATCCGACGGATCAAGTGGTATCAGAGCTAGTTGACGTTTGGATTTGAGTTTTGCATGTTAACCAGGGAAAAGCTATAGCATAGTGAAGGTGAGCTTGTTGCAGAGAATCCATTAATTGGATTGAGAAAGAGAGATTCTCACAACGAGAAGATGGTATCGGAAGAAGGGATTTCTCAAGATGAGAAAGAGTTCCAGAAAACATTCCTTGCTATGTTGGAGATGGTGAAAGTTTTGTACGAGGATTACCTAGAACGAAAGAGACCAGTTTTGGGTGAACCTTCAAAGGGAAAAAGTGAAGAGTAAGAGGACCATCCTCAGATTCCTCCTTTACCTCCATCAACACCTCCTTCTTCTCCTTCTTCTTCAAGTTCAAGTTCTAAATCTAATGGAAAGAAAAATGTTCATAAGAATAAGAATGAAATGCCATTGTTAAAATTTGATGTAAAATTTGAGTTGCCCATATATGATGGTGAAGTAAATGAAGAAAAACTTGACAATTGGATCAGGCATATGGAGGTATATTGCAGTGTGCAACATATCAAGGATGAGGCCACACAAATTAAGTTGGCATCTTTGAGACTTGTAGGTACAACTCTCATCTGGTGGCAAAGCAAGCTGCAAAAGGGAACACAACATGTGGGTAATGTATTTCCATCATGGAAGAGTTTCATTTCTACACTTAGGAAACAATTCTATCCTTTGGGTTATAAAGAAAAAGCATTAATTGAATGGCAATCTTTAAAACTAAGAAAAGGACAAACAGTGCAAGAATACACCGATGGATTTTGAAAAATGGCATTAATGTTAGATATCCCTTTGCAAACAAAAGAGACTCTTATGAAGTATATAGGAGGTTTACCTACACATATTAGAAACACTGTTTTCATGTTTGGACCCACTAACCTTGATGAGGTTTCTGTTCAAGATACGTATATTGAAGCAGGGAAAGTAGGTGTGTCAGGGGAATCATTGTCTTCAAGGAAAGAGGACAAGAGAAAAAGGCATGGCAAGAATGCAAATGCAGTGACAAGGAAGGAAGGAAATCCCTCTTGCAAGCATTGCAAGAAAGAGGGACATGATGAGGACAAATGTTGGAAGTTGCATCCTGAGAAGAGGCCAAAGTGGTTCAAAGAAAAGAAGGGAACACAAACAGTGGCAACGAAAACAAAACCCACAGACTTGGGATCGAATTCAGGTGATGAATCAAAGATTTCATTGGTTGGTATGACAGGTAAATTTGGTGAAGATATTGGTTGTAGAAACAACTTATTTCATATAAGGGTGATCATGAAGCACACTAAGATAGACACATTAATCGATAGCAATTGGGATTAAAAGAACAACTACATCATAAGCCTTACACACTTAAATGGATAAGCAATCATGATCAGATGCACATAACAAAGTAGTGCACAATCAAATTTGCAATTTCATCTAAGTATGTGGACAAAGTAACATGTGATGTAGTGTCGTTAAGAGAATGTGGAATGGTCTTAGGTAGTCCATACTTATATGATCGTAAGGCAATCGTCTACAGAACAAAGAATCAATATCAATTCACTAAAGCAGGTCAAGATTATGTGGTTCATGCTCATCATGTTAAAGAAAATAAAACACTTCAAACAATGGAACAATTAAAGAAGGCAGTGCAAGCAAGCAACAAACCAATAATTGTTTCAAATGAAGTAATTGATCTTAAGAAAGAACAAGAAATGATTGTTGAATGGAAAATCAATCATAAGTTGCTTCAAGATAAGCTCATGTCGTGCAAATATCTCAAGTATATCAGCTCATTTGCATTCGTCTTCTTGATACTGTCATTATTAATGTTTTCTACAAGGATGATAGTGGCTTCAGTAAGATGTAACAGGGTTCAAATGGCTAACAATATACTGTCAGTTGTCATGATTGTGTTACAGTTAATCTTGATGAGACAGGCGCACAGGACAGAGTTCAGAGACAACGGACAAGTTGGGTGGCCTATCTCGAGCTTGTTGAGTAGTTAGTAACCTTTTGGGGACCAAAATCTCTTTTTGTGGGGAGGTGTGATCCAGAATCGGATCCAGAAGCTTGATAGGGCTTAAAAATGCTAAAAAATGAAAGTGCTTGGAATCTGACGAAACTAGCGCCATTGCGTCCGTCTCGTCTTCCTAATTCTGGCCATATATTTACTTTGTCAAATGGGCTCTGTATGCAAAAGATATCGTGTTCTGTCTGAAAACCCAAACAGGCAAAAACAGGGGATGACTATATAGTCTGTACAGTGCCACGTGGCATGTTGATTGTACAGGCCATACGGCCATACATATGACATGGAAACCCATGGAGGTGACATGTGGGAGGCTGATGTGGCGTACGACAGACAGTTGGACCAATCCATGGGTGAAACGTGTCACCACTGTAAGGGTGACACGTGGCACGGGATGATGTCAGCAGCTGATTGGGCAGGTATGGTGGCAGGGTACATGGAAGGTGACGTGAACCATTCAGAGATTGACACTTGGCACTTTGTGATTGGTTTTTGAGGTTCCATGTGGCCCAGTCATGGGCTGCCACATGGCACCCTATGCTTAGTTGTTGGTTTATGTAAAATTTACATGGCTCCGTCGGGGTCGAACCCCCAACCTCTCCTCCGGGCAAAGGATTGGTAGGACCGAGCTAACAGCCCGCCCCACGGGTGTTCCTTGTTAATCATACGATGAATTTTGTATTTGAATTTGAATTAAAGTTTCTTCGGCGGGGGAAAGGGCCGGGGCTTAGCCCCAGCCCAGGGTTCAACGTATACAACCACACGACCACAGAGCTCGCACTAGAGGGGGCTTACCACATGCACGAAGGGTGTGTGGATAGGGTCCAACCCTCAGATCTCAGGCGGATCCCACAGGACTGGGGGCCATCGACCAAAAGGGTGTGGTTATAATAGTTAGCCCGTGGTTCCATAGAACACGCCACCGAACCAGTAGCCAGGGACAGAGGTGGCGCATACATGGAGCGCCTGGCCACATGGTGGCACCCATATGATCCAGAGCGCGTGAGTTTTGGGGCTGTGCCCAAATTCATTCAAAAGTGGGTTTTGTTTGTTATGTTTTGGATTTTCAATGATTCTAAGCCTGTAATTAATAGATTTTCTCCATTTTTGGGAGATATTGGGCATTTTTGGAGCCCAAATTTTGGGAGGAAGTTGGGGATGGATAACCAACCTCGGATCTATATAAACCAGGCCTGATTGAGGTCATGAAGGATAGTTAGAGCAGAGTTATGCTGAAGGGAGGCCAAGCCAAAGCCATTTTTATGCAGGGAAGCTATTGAGGAGCAAACACTTGCGAGCCATTTCTGGGAGCTCCGGACGTCCGTTTTGCGTGCTGTTTTCTTTGCAGGGTTCTAGAGATCTGGAAGAGTATGACCAGATCAATATTGTAGCCAATTGGAACTACTGCAATGTACTTTTGAGCTTTTGAATAGAAATAAAGAAGCCTCCCCCACAGAGACAAAGGCCTGAAGATGTAGGCAAAGTTGTGCCGAACTCCGTTATCAATCCTCGTGTTATGGTTTTCTGTTTATTATTTCATTTCAGATTTGTATATGTGTATATGGCTGTCATAATTCCTCTTATTTCCTCATTCTTTCATTAAGCTTCTCAAATGGTTAATTAATACATGCAAAATTAAATCTCAACCATAGTCATTAAAAGATCTGACGGATCAGTACCATACCTCCTTAGAAGTGTTGCATCCCATCACTTTTCTAGCAATGGTTGGTGCCAATGATGCTAGAATGACATATCTAGTTTTTGAATTACAACTCATAAGCTTCTTCTCATTTGGATCGGTTGGAGCATTAATTGGAATTACATAGCCATTTACAACTAAGTACCAAATGTCTACTCCCAAATCCGTTAGGTAAGTTTTCACTCTATCACTCCAGTATGCATAATTTCTTCCATCAAATTTTTGAATCCCATTTGAAATGTGCTTATGGTCATCCATCTCTACTCAGTATTTTCCTTCCAGTGGTTAAACTGTTCTGAGGGAAACCTTCTCTGATACCAATTGTTGATACTAAGAGGGGGGTGAAACAATATCAAGTACAATTTTCAAACATTTTCAACTTATACTTAAACCATTCAAGTATATCCAATGAGAAATGAACAATAGTATAAGAGTTACACCAATACACCATACACAATATATGATAAATACTCAATAGTTATTGTTCAAGGGAAGTAATGACCTCCAAAGGTAGCTACAAATTCCAAATGTAAAGGGAGGCATAAACCTCCAAGAGGAAAATACAATCCTCCAATATCAAGAGAGAGTCGAACTCTCCATCCTTGCCCCTTCCTTCCACCCAAGAATATATGAGAGATAATAAAACTTTAGATTAAATCATGACCATCAAGAAACCATCACATAGAACCTGATAATACTTCCTGATACTTCTTAAATTTATGCAATTGTTCAATTCTTGGAATACTCTGATCCTGTAGATAATGTTACTCAATTTATTCTCTGAAACTTCTCCAATTTTCACTCCTTGAATCCTCCCCAAAAAGAAGTTATAGAAAGAATGGTAGACTTTATTCAATTTTGGTTTATTCAAGAGAGTGAACTTGTACAGAATTCCCCAAGCTCAATATTTAACATCCAATTCTGAAACTCACACACACGAAAATATAGTCCATACTATTTCCAATGAAATTGGTCCCACTTCATTTGTATTCTCTATGAAGACGTTATGACTGTTTTACCTGGAACACCTGTTTATTCACTAGCTTCAGGTCTGGCCACAAACCCTATCTTCCACAGAGTGTATCTTTATAATTATAGAGAATCAAGATTTGAAACTTTTACCAAAGGTACTTTGATATGTCTTCTCAATACTATAGCAATTTCACCATACGAATCATTCTAGAAAAAAATTTATACCGAAAATGGTAAGATGAACTGAAAATAACATACCTTAGAACACATCACCAAAAGACTTCATCCTCCCTTGAAATCCAACCTTGTTTACTTATGATTTACTCTAAAATTTGACTTGTGTATCAAATGAATATATAATGATATGTATTTATAACATTTATGTCACTTCCTTTTAATATTAGGGAAGACCTGACACTTTCTTATTTTGTAATTATTTTCTTTAATTATCTTTAGGGCCTACATGTACTTACTTCTTCAATTCACTTTGTCATCTTCAAAAATTCATTTCTCCTCAACCATGAGGATCCACGTGATGTGCCACCTACCATCCGAAACAACATGATTTATACTATCCATCCATGGATTTTGTTTCTGCATGTACATTGTCCTTCATGTTCAAATACCTTCATCAATCTTGCAGTCAAAAACCAATGACTAGGGTTGACATCAATGACAACAACCAATCTTCCAACAATCTCCCCCTTTGTCATTGATGGAAACACACATGCTCCCCCTATCATCGTGATCCCAATTTTTCTACCCCTTTGACATCAATGTCAAAGGGTAGGGCTGCTCCCCCTGAGTTTAATGACAAAAGGTAACTCTCTTCTTTGGGGTTGCTCCCCCTGAACATGTGGCACTCAATAATAATTCATCCTTATTTTTGGTATTTGGGACTTTTTCTTCTTTGGAATCCTTTTGTGTGGATTTTTTCTTCTTTATATTCTTCATGTCTAGGATGTATATGTTGTTCAGTCTTCTTATTGCAATTGCAACCATTCTTCCTAAGTTATTTTCTTTGATTTTACATTTTCAGGAGTCAAACATAAGAGTGTATCCTTGATCACATATTTTGCTGACACTGAGGAGATTATTCTTCAGATCTTCAACCAATAGGACTTTTCCTGCTTTTACATTTTCACTTCCAAGCTTTGTAGTTGCTTTTCCAAGTATTTTGGTAAATGAGTCATCTCCAAATGCAACATTTCCACCCTTTTTCTTCAAGCTGACAAATTTTCTTTGATCTCCGGTAATATGAGCTGAGCACCCACTGTCTATGAACCATTCATATTCTTCTTTGCATTATTTAGCGATCAATGCTATTCAACAATTTTCATTATGTGGAATTTCTTTCCTTTTCCATGTTGTAGTTGGTATGCAAACATTTGGCATATGACTATCTTCCTTCATCTCTCTCCAATCTCATGCTTTGTGACTAAGATTATTGCACTTGTAACATACAATATTTTGATCCATCTGTTGGTGTTGGAAGTCACTCCTGGATTGCAGTAGGAGCAGAGCCTGACACCCATCAATTTATGTCACGTTTTGTTTATAAAGGGATGATCAGATGGAAGTAAACTCGAAACAGTATGGTTATAACTCAGAAAACTGGGCTGGAACAACATTGACACATGAGGTCTTGACCTAACTTAAGTTAGTACTAATAATAGTGGTGAGTATTTGGAGGGAAGAGAAGGAGAAACAAAGTCTGCTCTGGACATCCGGTCTTCCAGCAGTCTTCACAAAAGAGGAAAAGTCTTAGCTGTTGGATCCTTTCAGAGTCAAACAAACTTCAAAATGAACCTAAGAAGATTGCAGAACTGATAATATCAAACCTACATAATATAAAAATGCAACACTCGACTCGATCATTCATGCTCGGGATCTTAGATTCAGAGGAAAAGAGGAAAAGAAGAAGTTGGTTGCCATTAAACAAGAAGTATCAAATGTTCTTCTATAACCAGAGAACCAGAGGCTGGATTACAGCTTTACAATTTGGAGATGTTCTCTACCATCGATCCTTACAAAAATAGAAAAACTAAGTGTATATACTTAGAAACATTCTCCCAACAGAGGCGTGCTCATACCTCCAAAGTGTGGTGTAACTTCATTCAAACTTGGACGAAAAGCCTTCGTCAGATGCCACCTTAACTCAGCATGGCTTCCCATACCTTCCATTTATTGCTCGAGATGAGGTTTCATCTACCTGCTTGATTTTCATTAACTGCTTCCCCAGGTAGTGGCTGAGACGATATGCTCAGGAGAAGACCATGTGCCTGCTCTCTAAGGCTCAGAGGCTAGCCTCCCTTTCTTCTAGCACTACCCTCAATGTAACCTAGGGCCATGACCTGGTGCCTTTTTCGAAGGGTGCTTCGACATTTCATCTTTCGAGGATTTCGAGGATTTCTACTTTCCCTTCCTTCAAATTTCCTGGTGCCCAATCTCGCGAAACGACCTTCCAGGATCAACGGTTGGATCAACATTAAAACTGACGGCCATGATCATCTTTCCTTAAATGCATTGGATCCATGTCCCTCATCTTCTTTGTCCCTTTTCCATACGACCCAGTGCTATGACCGTGGGCCCACATCTAGAGGCTCTTTCGATGCTTTGTGTTTCATGGATGGGAAGGAGCTGATCCTTGCTCTTCAAAGTCGCGATGTGCGAAGAGGCGATAGAGCCTAATCGTGCACCACGTGCTCCTCTTTGATCGAATGACTTGAATCATATTCGATGATACTGTCGGCCCAAATCCTGGATGCCTTCAACACTTCATGCTTCGTGGCTGGGAGGAGGCTGGTTGTCGTTCTTCAAAGTCGCGATGCGTGAAGAGGCGATAGAGCTCGATTGTGTGCCACGTGCTCCTCCGGGATGGATGATCTGGCTCATTTCGATGATATTGTGGGCCCGATTCCCGTGCTAAACATAGCGCAACTCCATTGGCCGCATATATCCATCAACCAACGATCTACTCCATCGATCGATCCTCATCGCTGAATATTGGAGCCGCTCGCCTGCTTGCAATTTTAACCTGAAATGGATTTTTTGTGTGTTGCACATTGCGCTCATGGATGTGACCTTGGGAAAAATGCATTTGTTAGGTTTTTTAAGCCCCATTTCTTTGCATTTACGCCACAGGCTCGAATCTTGGACAACAAACACCCCCTTGCAAGAATTCGCGCTAACATTAGGCTCCATGGGGGATAGAGGTGTCCCTATGATGCTTTAAGAACTCATTTTGCAGCTTCAGTGCCTTGCTATTGGGCTATGGAGTCATTTACTAATCCGAAAAATAAAAATAAACAAAGAACCAAAAGGACAATATTTACAAACAAGGGAGTCGTCTAAGGCTCAAACAAGACATTTCTTTAGAAAATGCCCATTTACTGGACTGTTAAAAACCTCCTCACCCTCCAAATCTTGCAACCTGTACGTGTTATTTGAGAAAATCTTAGAGATTTTGAAGGGCCCAATCCATAGGGCGTCAAACTTGTTGTGTTTTCCCTTATATTGTCTTGGTGCATCCCACTTAAGCACCAAATCCCCGATTTCAAACTCCTTCTTCCTGACCTTTCTGTCAAAGTCCTGTTTGACCTTCTGTTGATGACTACGAGCTACGTCCATCACCTGCTCCCTGATATATTGTACTTCCACCATCTGATGAATCCTTCTAACCATATGATCCGACTCTCCTTCATATTCTTGAAAGAACTTCACTACAGGTAAGGGGAGCTGAGTAGGAAAAATCGCCTCTATTCCGTAAACTATCTGAAAAGGTGAGGTGCCCAGGGACTTCTTCGTTGTCACTCGATTGGCCCACAGAGAAAATTTGAGCTTTGAATCCCAAGCCCTCTTATTGTCTTCCAATAATCTTTTAATGAGCTTGATTAGGCTTTTATTGGAAGATTCTTCCAGTCCATTTCCTTGAGGATAATAGGGGGTGGAGTGAATTAGTGAGATCTCGAACTTCTCACAGAACTTAATTAGAGGCTCAGATTTGAATGAAGCAACATTATTAGTGAAAATCCTGCTGGGACAGCCAAATATGGCTATGATATCCTCTAGGAAGCTGATAATTACTTTGTGTGATGCACTTCTGGTGGGGGCAGCTTCTATCCACTTGGTGAAATAGTCTTTTGCGGTTAGGATCCATCTGTGTTGGCCACTTGAGGGAGGATGGATTTTCCCGATGAAGTCTAGCCCCCATTGTTGAAAAGGTGTTGAAGCTACTACATGCTTCAGTGGAAGTGGTCTAAGCTGTTTCTTTCTCGAGAACTTTTGGCATTTGATGCAAGCTCTGATTTCTCTTTAGACATCAGCGAATAAAGTGGGCTAGTAATACCCATCCCTGAGGATTTTGTGAGTTGTGCTCTTCCAAAAATGATGCCCCCCACAAAGGTCGCTATGGAAATCAAACATAACTTTCCGGGCTTCTTGTAGATTCAAGCACCTTAAAAATACCCATAGAGGGTCTTTCCAGTACAAGGCTCGGTCAATGAGGCAATCTCTGACCGCTTTGAGCTTTAAAGCTTTCGCCTTGCTCTTTCTAATTCCATCAGGAGGCTTCAACTCTTGCAGAAAATACAAAATATCTCTATACCAGGTGCATTCTTCTAACGATAAGTCACCCTGAGAACCTTTGTTGGATGACTCAGCTTACTGATTTTCTGAACAAGCATTGATGAAGTTAATCACCAAGGCTTTGCTACTGGATTCAACTAGCATCTTGGTTAAACCTTGCCCCTTTATCAACTTGGTGGGCTTAATCTCCAAATCAAACTCCAGGATCTTGACAATCCATTTACCTCTTCTCCCATCTATGTCAGGCTGTATAAGTATGTCCTTCACAAAGGCTGAAGGAACGTATGCAGTCACTTTTGAGTGAAAGACATAGACTCTGAAAGCTTTGAGAGATTTCACCAAGGCATAGGCATGCTTCTCCATGATCTCATACCAGACTTCTTCATCTCTGAATGCCTTTCTAAAGTACGAAATGGGTTGTTCTTGTCCTTCTTCATTTCTCTGCAATAAGATTGTTGCTACTGTATCAAAAGAAGCAAAAGAAAAAATCAACAAGTCCTTGGAATAATTGGGACTGATCAACACAGGTGCCTCAGTCAATGCCTTTTTTATTTGGATAAAAGATTCCCTGGGTTCAGCAGTCCATTTTACTTCTTTACCTTTCCTGAGCATGGCTGTGATGTGCTTCACCATCTCAGCGAAATTTGAGACGAACCCCCTCAGAAAGTTAATCTTCCCTAAAAAAGCTTGAACTTCTTTCCTAGACCGGGGAAGTTACAGGGTCTAAATTGCCTCTACCCTGCTGGGATCAATCCTTACTCCTTTTGTTGATACTATATGACCTAACAATTTCCCCTCCTTCATAGCAAACAAAGATTTTTTGGGGTTTAAGGATAGGCCAAACCTTCGACACTTCAAGAACACTTTTCTCAGGTGACAACAGTGCTCTTTGTCAGAACTGGATAAGACTGTCATGTCATCCAGATAGATCACCAAAAAATGATCTTTTTCCCCAATGAAAGCTATATCCATGGCCCGTTGAAATATTTCTCCTGCATTCATCAATCCAAAGGGCATTTTGGCATACATGAATGTTCCCCAAGGAGCGGTGAAGGCCATTTTTTCTCTGTCCTTGGGCATAACTGATATCTGGTTATAACCAGAAAAACCATCGATCATGGATATCCTAGATGCACCAGTTACCCTCTGCAATATGTGTTCCATGTTGGGCAAGGGATAATTGTCTTTCTTTGAGCTCCTGTTCAGGTTTATGAAATCAACACAAAGCCTGATTTCTCCACTTTTCTTTCTTACCGGGACCAAATTGGCCACCCATTCGGAATATCTCAAGGGGATAATGATTTGGGCATCTAATAACTTCTTCACTTCTCTTTCCATGATAGGAAGCAACATAGGGTTTATCTGTCTTATCTTTTTCCTAAAGGGTTTAGCCTCTTCCTTCAGTGGGATCTTGTGTTCAATGACAGATGTGTCATATGTCTTGAGGTCTTCATAGGTCCATGCAAACAGATCGACAAATGATATTAATAGTTCAGTGTATTCGGTCCTCTATTCTTGGGTCAGGTTTCTTGACAACTTGATGAACTTAGGCTCCTCTTGTGTGCCAATGTTGCACTCTGATGTATCAGTATTTCCTCCTGAAATCTTATCTTTTACTGCGAAATCATTCCCATCGAACAATCTTTCTAAAGGGACTAGTCCCCGTGGAATGTGGTTGTTGGGCAACTAGACAATATGGTGATTAACAATTTTATTTAAGAATACCTCAATGTGGGGGTCGCCTTTGGGATCAAGGTCCTGCTCTATGTGCAATGCAGAAAACTCATCAACAGACTGAAGAAATTTTTCGATTTCAAGATCATCTTCGAATAGCTTCCAATGATTTACATTATCCGGGATGGATGGCCTATATCTTATCTCAACCTAACTTGGGATCTTCGTCGATAGAGGGATCCTAAATATACTAGCTGAGACAACTAAGGAATCTACCGAAGAATTATCCTCCCTTGGGAGAAAAGAAATGTTGAAAGCTGAGAATAAATTATCAATCAGGTCCCATACCTCGTTCCTGTAACTTCCGAGCCGAGGATACTTGTCCCGATAGACATTCCTAACTTGTTGGATTATCAATTCAACATCTCCTAACACTGCCATCTCCCTTATTCCCATTTCTTTTGCAGCCCTCATACCTAGGACAAGAGCTTCATACTCTACCACATTGTTGGTTGTTTCAAATTTCAACTTGTATGACAGGGATATGGTCTCTTGATAAGGTGACATGAAAACTACTCCAACGCCAGCGCCTTTGCTAGAAGAAGCTCCATCGAAAAACAGTTTCCAAATGGAGGTGTTTGGAGGAGGTGTCCCTTGATCACATAAGGGTTTCTTTCTGATTTGGAAAGGGGCTTCAGGAGCATCAGTGATCTGCAATAAACTAGACCCCATATTAGTGTCAAGTGAAAAGATGGGATGATTGGTGGGGTTTGCTTCATCACTGACAATATAGGCTAGGTAGGCTTCTCTGTAAAACCTCCTATGTTCCCCTCGAAAGAATGGAATGGTGGCATATGTGAGATCCATCTGTAATGTTCCTCCAAATCTGTTAATCCAAGACCTAGACAACAACATGCCAAACTTGGGGGGAACATCAGCTACCACAATGTCCATGACCACACTCTTCATTGTCAGTTGAAATAAAGAGACCACCAAGTCTTTGATGACTCCAATACATTGCACCCTCCTTGAATCAAAAGAATACAAATCATGATAATCCTTTGTCACTTCCAGTCCCAATTCTTCCATGATTATTTTGGGCATAAGGTTATGGGAAGCCCTTGAATCCATGAGGCAGTTATGCAACACTCTATCATGTATGGTCAGGGATGTGTAGAAAGGAGGGGATGGGTCATCTCTATATTCTACCATGGGACCTAGGATGACTACTGGTTTTTCATCTTGGAGATTTATTGAGTTTGTGGAAGGCTGGGGGGGCTCAGATTGTAGCATCTTGGAGAGGGACTTTTTGAAATCTTCATTTTTAACTAGTTCGGAGAGGGGTACAGGAATTCTAATATTCTGAATGTCATGCTCAAAACTAAAGGAGGAGAGATACTTAGGAGCTTCCCTTACCTCGGAGACAGGTTCCTTGGCGGTTGGTGAAGCATTCTGAGTTTTATTTTCTTTAGTAGTGGTTGCTATAGATTTAGTAGGCCTTTCCGCTATGAGGGGCTGATCCTGGCTATCAAGATTCACTTCTTTCTTTTTTGATCTGAGATTGTATCTGTTAGGAGTGTTGCTATCCTTTTCCCCTTTAGTCAACTCGTTGATTTGGGTGTTGATAAGGGATTCTTCATATGCAGATTACGTCAAATGAGGAAAAGGGGAAGTGTCCTCGATGCAGTGGATCTCAGGTTTGAGTTCATCCACCTCCTCCCCTTCCTCATGAGCAACTAGGATATTTTGGAGAGGGGTCTGAATCCTCTGATCATCCCTATCTCTGCTTCTTTGTTCCCTTGGAAAAGTCTATGGCATATTGTTACCAGGCCTCCTAAAACCTTTGTTATCAGTATTCTGGGGATTTATGTACGTGGGCTTCCCCTCTAACTCTCACTTCTCCATCCTAGCCGAAAGGGATTTCAGTACTTTAGTTACCTCATTTGTTTGAAGGGGAAGGGGAGAGGAATGGGATGGGGAGGCCTCTGTTCTTCTCCTAGATACGTCTCTGTCAGCCTTATTCCTGAGTCGGTCAACAACCAATATGTTAGACTCTACTTCCACGGCTGCGTTCTGCACGTGAGCCAGAGTGGTGGCTCTCCTTTCCCTTAGCAGGAGGCAGAAATTAGGATCAAAAGCACTAGCATAAGTGATCTTTGTAGAGGCTTCGGAGAGATTTATCTTGGTGGGGATATTATTGTACATTTTATTAAATCTTTTGGAGAAGTCAGAGACAGACCCTCCTTCCTTTCTCTTCAAAGACCCAAACTCAGTCATGTAATACATGAAGTCCTTTTTGTCTCCCCATTGTCTCAAAAAGGCACTATCCAAAGCCTCAATACCATCAATAGATCTAGGAGGCAGGGCCCTAAACCACTTTCTAGCCTCACCTTCAAGACTATGGACAAAAATCCTCATCCATACATCTGCATGCATGATAACATGATCATCTGTAAAACTATAGAAGGCTTCAAGGTATTCTTCTGCAACTATGTCCCCTTCACCTGTAAAATTGGGCAGCTGCTTGAGGTAACCATATGTTGGAAGGGCATTGAGAGGCTGAGGTAACACAAGGGGAGCATACCTAGTAGCGATAATAGCCTCCATTTTGGTCATAGGGGGATTTGCTCCTGCCATAGGGATATTAGGTGGAGGAGAACTCAGAGGGGAAGGAGCTTGAACTGGGGATACTAGAAACATGCTTACAGGGGTAAGGGAAGTGACAAGGGTTTCTCCCTCCAGTCCAAAACCAGGAGGAGACAACTGGGTAGGAACACTTCTAAAATTCAGGAAACGGGAGACTTCAGAAAATGGTTTGCTAGGATGTTGAGGAGAAGAAAAAGGGGTTTCTATTGAAGAATATGGAAAATTACTTGGTTCAGCAGTGGAAGTTTCTCCTTTAGAGGCCTTTCCTTTTCTAAAAATCACCTTCAGATCAACTTCAGGTGTAGCTAGAAGCAGCTGTGGATGGGACCGCATGTGTCTGCCTCTGGAAGCCACAACTAAAACAGTAGGTTCTCTCCAGTGGAGTCGCCACAATGGAGTCACCAGGTGCAGAGTATAAATCTTCAAAGGCTCTGATGCATGATGCACCTTCAAAATTAGAGGCTCAATGTCGTTCAATCTCAGGGAAAATTTTCAACTTCGTCCCTGACAATGGTGCTAGAAATGTTTGCATTGGAAGTCACTCCTGGATTGCAATAGGAGCAGATCTCGATGCCCATCAATTTATGTCACATTTTGTTTATAAATGGGTGATCATATGGAAGTAAACTTGAAACAGTATGGTTATAACTCAGAAAACTGGGCTGGAACAACATTGACACATGAGGTCTTGACCTAACTTAAGCCAGTACTAATAATAGTGGTGAGTATTTGGAGAGAAGAGAAGGAGAAACAAAGTCTTCTATGGATGTCTAGTCTTCCAGCAGTTTCAGAGCCGACCAAACTTCAAAATGAACCTAAGAAGATTGCAGAACTGATAATATCAAACCTACATAATATAGCAATGCAACACTCGACTGGATCATTCATGCCCAGGATCTTAGATTTAGAGGAAAAGAGGAAAAGAAGAAGCTGTCTACCATTAAACAAGAAGTCTCAAATGTTCTTCTATAACCAGAGAACCAGAGGTTGGATTATATCTTTACAATTGGGAGATGTGCTCTACCATCGATCCTTACAAAAATAGAAAAACTGAGTATATATACTCAGAAAAATTCGCCCAACAGAGGCGTGCTTAGATCTCCAAGGCGTCGCGTCCCTTCAGTCAAACTTGGGCAGAAATCCTTTGTCAGAGGCCACCTTAAATCAACATGGCTCTTTCAAGGGGGACTTGCACACAAGGGTACCATGGGTTGATTGCTGCATGCTTCCCATACCTTCCATTTATGGATCGAGCTGAGGTTTCATCTACCTGCTCGATTTTCATTAACTGCTTCCCAAGGGAGTGGCCGAGACGATATGCTCAGGAGAAGACCACGTGCCTGCTCTCTAATGCTCAGAGGCTGGCCTCCCTTTCTTCTGGCACCACCCTCAATGTAACCCAGGGCCATTACCTAGCGCCTTTTTCTAAGGGTGCTTCGGCATTTCATCTTTCGAGGATTTCTACTTCCCCTGCCTTCAAATTTCTTGGTGCACAATCTCACGAAACGACCTTCCAGGATCAATGGTTGGATCAGATTTAAAACTGATGGCCATGATCATATTTCCTTAAATTCATTGGCTCCATGCCCCTCATCAACTTTGTCCCTTTTCCATACGACCAAGTGCTACGACTGTGGGCCCGCATCCAAAGGAACTTTCAGGACTTCGTGTTTCATGGATGGGAAGGAGTTGATCCTTGCTCTTCAAAGTCGCGATGCACGAAGAGGCGATAGAGCCTAATCGTGCACCACGTGCCCCTCTTTGATTGGACGATCCAGATCATATTCGACGATACTGTGGGCCCAAATCCCAGATGCCTTCAGCACTTTGTGCTTCGTGGCTGGGAGGAGGCTGATCCTCATTCTTCAAAGTCGCGATGCGCGAAGAGGGGATAGAGCTCAATCATGTGCCACGTGCTCCTCCGGGATGGATGGGATGGATAATTTCGATGAGATTGTGGGCCTGATTCCCGTGATAAACATAGCGTGACTCCGTTGGCTGCATATATCCATCAACCGACGATCTGCTCCATCGATCAATCCTCGGCGTTGAATACTGGAGCCGCCCGCCTGCTTGCAATTTTAACCTGAAATGGATTTTTTGTGTGTTGCACATTGCGCTCATGGTTGTGGCCTTGGAAAAAATGAATTTGTTAAGTTTGTTAAGCCCCATTTCTTTTCATTTATTCCACATGCTCGAATCTTGGAGAGAAAACACCCCCTTGCAATAATTCGCGCTAACATTAGGTTCCATGGGGGATAGAGTCATCCCTGTGATGTTTTAAGAACTCATTTTGCAACTTCAGTGCCTTGCTATTGGGCTATGGAGTCATTTACGAATCCGAAAAATAAAAATAAATAGAGAACCAAAAGAACAATATTTACAAACAAGGGAGTCGTCTAAGGCTCAAACAAGACATTTCTTCAGAAAATGCCCATTTATTGGGCTGTTAAAAACCTCCTCACCCTCCAAATCTTGCAACCTGTACGTGTTATTTGAGAAAACCTCAAAGATTTTTAAGGGCCCAATCCATAGGGTGTCAAACTTGTTGGGTTTTCCCTTATCCTGTCTAGGTGCATCCCACTTAAGCACCAAATCCCCGATCTCAAACTCCTTCTTCCTGACCTTTCTGTCAAAGTCCTATTTGACCTTCTGCTGATGACTATGGGCTGCATCTATCACCTGATCCCTGATCTATTGTACTTCCACCATCTGATGAATCCTTTTGACCATATGATCTGGCTCTCCTTCATATTCTTGAAATAATTTCGCTACAGGTAAGGTGATCTGAGTAGGAAAAACCGCCTCTGTTCAGTAAACCAACTGAAAAGGCGAGATGCCCAGGGGATTCTTCATTATCACTCGATCAGCCCATAGAGAAAATTTGAGCTTTGAATCCCAAGCCCTCTTATTGTCTTCCAATAATCTTTTAATGAGCTTGATTAGGATTTTATTGGAAGATTCTTCCAGTCCATTTCCTTGAGGATAATAGGTGGTGGAGTGAATTAGCGAGATATCGAACTACTCACAGAACTTAATCAGAGGCTTAGATTTGAACGAAGCAACATTATTAGTGACAATCCTACTGGGACAATGAAATATGGCTATGATATCCTCCAGGAAGCTGATAATTACTTTGTGTGATGAACTTCTGGTGGGGGCAACTTCTATCCACTTGGTGAAATAGTCTGTTGTGGTCAGGATCCATATGTGTTGGCCACTTGAGGGAGGATGGATTTCCATGATGAAGTCTAGCCCCCATTGTTGAAAAGGTTCTGAAGCTACTACAGACTTCAGTGGCAGTGGTCTAAGCTGTTGCTTTCCTGAGAAATTTTGGCATTTGATGCAAGCTCTGATTTCTCTGTAGACATCAATGAATAAAGTGGGCCAGTAATACCCAACCCTAAGGATTTTGTGAGCTGTGGTCTTCCAGAAATGATGCCCCCCAAAAAGGCCGCTATGGAAATCAAACATAACTTTCTGGGCTTCTTGTGGATTCAGACACCTTAAAAATACCCATAGAGGGTCTTGCCAGTACAAGGCTCGGTCAATGAGGCAATATCTAACTGCTTTGAGCTTTAAAGCTATTGCCTTACTCTTTCCCATTCCATCAGGAGGCTTCAACTCTTGCAAAAAATACAAAATATCTCTATACCAGGTGCATTCTGCTAGCGATAAGTCACCCTGAGAACCTTTGTTGGACGACTCAGCTTGCTGATTTTTTGAACAAGCGTTGATGAATTTAATCCCCAAGGCTTTGCAATTGGATTCAACAGACAACTTGGCTAAACCCTACCCCTTTATCAACTTGGTGGGATTAATCTACAAATCAAACTCCAGGATCTTGACAATCCATTTACCTCTTCTCCCATCTATGTCAGGCTGTATAAGGATGTCCTTTATAAAGGCTGAAGGAACGTATGCAGTCAATTTTTGAGAGAAAGACATAAACTCTGAAAGCTTTGAGAGATTTCACCAAGGCATAGGCCTGCTTCTCCATGATCACGTACTAGATTTATGCATCTCCCAATGCCTTGCTAAAGAACGGAATGGGTTGTTGTTGTCCTTCTTCATTTCTCTGCAATAAGACTGCTGCTACTGTATCAAAAGAAGCAAAAACAAAAATCAAGAAGTCCTTGGAATAGTCAGGACTGATCAACACAGGTGCCTCAGTCAATGCCTTCTTTATTTGGATAAAAGATTCTCTGGGTTCAGCAGTCCATTTTACTTCTTTACCTTTCCTGAGCATGGTTGTGATGTGCTTCACCATCTCAGCGAAATTTGAGATGAACCTCCTCAGAAAGTTAATCTTCCCTAAAAAACCTGAACTTCCTTCCTAGACCGGGGAAGTGACCGGTTCTGAATTGCCTCTACCCTACTAGGATCAATCCTTACTCCTTCTGTTGATACTATATGACCTAACAATTTCCCCTCCTTCATAGCAAACAAATATTTTTTGGGGTTTAAGTATAGGCCAAACCTCCGACACTTCAAGAACACTTTTCTCAGGTGATAGCAGTGCTCTTTTTCAGAGCTAGAGAAGACTGTGATGTCATCTAGATAGATCACCACAAAATGATCTTTTTCCCCAATGAACGCTATATCCATGGCCCGCTGAAATGTTTCTCCTGCATTGATCAATCCAAAGGGCATTTTGGCATACATGAATGTGCCCCAAGGAGTGGTGAAGGCTGTTTTTTCTCTGTCCTTGGGCATAACTGATATCTAGTTATAACCACAAAAACCATCGATCATGGATATCCTAGATGCACCAGTTACCCTCTGCAATATGTGTTCCATGTTGGGAAGGGGATAATTGTCTTTCTTTGAGCTCCTGTTCAAGTTTATGAAATCAACACAGAGCCTGATTTCTCCACTTTTCTTTCTTATCGGGACCAAATTGGCCACCCATTCGGAATATCTCAAGGGGATAATGATTTGGGCATCTAACAATTTATTCACTTCTATTTCCATGATAGGCAACAACATAGGGTTTATCTGTTAGCTTTTTCCTAAAGGGTTTAGCCTCTTCCTTCAATGGGATCTTGTGTTCAATGACAGATGTGTCATATGTCTTAAGGTCTTCATAGGTGCAGGCAAAGACATCGACAAATCCTCTTAATAGTTCAGTGTATTCGGTCCTCTATTCTTGGGTCAGGCTTCTTGACAACTTGATGAACTTAGGCTCCTCTTGTGTGCCAATGTTGCACTCTGATGTATCAATATTTCCTCCTGAAAGCTTATCTTTTACTGCAACAACATTCCCATCGAACAATATTTCTAAACGGACTAGTCCCCTTGGAATGTGGTTGCTGGGAAACTGGACAATATGGTGATTAATAAAAAAAATTTATTTGGGTGTTGATAAGGGATTATTCATATGAAGATTGCGTCAAATGAGGAAAAGGGGAAGTGTCCTCGATGCAGTGGATCTCAGGGTTGAGTTCATCCACCTCCTCCCCTTCCTCATGAGCAACTAGGCTATTTTGGAGAGGGGTCTGAATCCTCTGATCATCCCTATCTCTACTTCTTTGTTCCCTTGGCAAAGTTTGTGGCATATTGTTACCAGGCCTCCTGAAACCTCTGTTATCAGTATTTTGGGGATTTATGTACGTGGGCTTCCCCTCTAACTCCCACTTCTCCATCCTATCCGAAATGGATTTCAGTACTTTAGTTACCTCATCCGTCTAAAGGGGAAGGGGAGAGGAATGGGATGGGGAGGCCTCTATTCTTCTCCTGGATATGTCTCTGTCAGCCTTATTCCTGATTTGGTCAACAACCAATATGTTAGACTCTACTTCCACTGTTGCGTCCTTTATGTGAGCCAGAGTGGTGGTTCTCCTTTCCCTCAGTAGGAGGCAGAAATTAGGATCAAAAGCGCTGGCATAAGTGAACTTTGTAGAGGCTTCGGAGCAATTTATCTCGGTGGGGATCTTATTATACATTTTATTAAATATTTTGGAGAAGTTAGAGACAGACTCTCCTTCCTTTCTCTTCAAAGACCCAAACTCAGTTATGTAATACATGAAGTCCTTTTTGTCTCCCCATTGTCTCAAAAAGGCACTATCCAAAGCCTCAATACCATCAATACATCCAGGAGGCAGGGCCCTAAACCACTTTCTATACTCACCTTCAAGACTATGGACGAAAATCCTCATCCATACATCTGCATGCATGATAACATGATCATCTGTAGAATTGTAGAAGGCTTCAAGGTGTTCTTATGAAGCTATGTCCCCTTCGCCTGTAAACTTGGGCAGCTGCTTGAGGTAACCATTTTCTCTAAGGGCATTGAGAGGTTGACGTAACACAAGGGGAGCATACCTAGCAGCTATAATAGCCTCCATTCTGGTCATAGGGGGATTTTCTCCTGCCATAGGGATATTAGGTGGAGGAGAACTCAGAGGGGAAGGAGCTTGAACTGGGGATACTGGAGATAGGCTTATAGGGGTAAGGGAAGTGACAAGGGTTTCTCCCTCTAGTCCAAAACCAGGAGGAGACAACTCAGCAGGAACACTTCTGAAATTCAGGAAACAGGAGGCTTCAGAAAACTGTTTGCTGCAAGGCCGAGGAGAAGAAAAAGGGGTTTCTATAGAAGAAGACGACAAATTACCTGGTTTGGTGAAGGAAGTTTCTCCTTCAGAGGCCTTTTCTTTTCTGAAAATCACCTTCGGATCAGCTTCAGGTGTAGCTAGAGGTAGCTGTGGATGGGACTGCGTGTGTCTGCCTCTAGAAGCCACAACTAAAACAGCAGGTTCACTCCAGTGGAGTTGCCACAATGGAGTCGCTAGGTGTAGAGTAGCAATCTTCAAAGGCTCTAAAACTTGATGCACCTTCAGAATCAGAGGCTCAATGTCATTCAATCTCGGGGAAAATTTTCAACTTTATCCCCGAAAACGATGCCATAAATGTTGGCGTTGGAAGTCACTCCTGGATTACAACAGGAGTAGAGCCCGACGCCCATCAATTTATGTCACGTTTTGTTTATAAAGGGGTGATCAAATGGAAGTAAACTCGGAACAGTATGGCTATAACTCAAAAAACTGGGCTGGAACAACATTGACACATGAGGTCTTGACCTAACTTAAGCCAGTACTAATAATACTGGTGAGTATTTGGAGGGAAGAGAAGGAGAAAAAAAGTCTGCTCTGGAAGTCCGGTCTTCCGGAAGTCTTCACAAAAGAGGAAAATTCTTGACCATGAGATCCTTTCAGAGCTGAACAAACTTCAAAATGAACCTAAGAAGATTGCAGAACTGATAATATCAAACCTACATAATATAACAATGCAACACCTGACTGGATCATTCATGCCCAGGATCTTAGATTCAGAGGAAAAGAGGAAAAGAAGAAGTTGGCTGCCATTAAACAAGAAGTCTCAAATGTTCTTGTATAACCAGAGAACCATAGGCTGGATTACAACTTTACAATTGGGAGCTATGCTCTAGCATCGATCTTTACAAAAATAGAAAAATTGAGTATATATACTCAAAAAAATTCACCCAACAGAGGCGTGCTCAGACCTCCAAGGCGTGGCGTCCGTTCAATCAAATTTGGATGGAAATACTTCATCAGACGCCACCTTAACTCAGCATGGCTCTTGTAGGGGGGACTTGCACACAAGGGTACCACGGGTTGATTGCTGCAGTGTAATGCCCCATATTTTGACCTTAGGTAGTTAGAACATTGTTGTTTAACCAATCTTAATAGTTCAAAGTTTAGCATTTGTTTGGAGTCAGTTAGACTTGGTTAGACATTGAGATGTGTACCTCTAGACCTATTTGTATGTTATATGATATATGCTCATGACAAAGATAGTTATTTGATTATTTGAACATGAAAACTAAAATGGGTAAGTTCGGTACATGTATACCAATTCAAGTTATGTTGTGAATGTATAGTAGATGCAATGCATGATGTAAATAGGAATACATTTCTTAATTGAGCGTGGATGCAAATATGGATTCTTATATAAATTTGTGATGTA
>ML778825.1:373330-384498 GCA_009831015.1 Picea engelmannii | reverse complement strand
AGGTGGGTGTGATGAATTAAATGAGCATGGTGGAGTGTTATGTACATTTTGGAGAAAGTTATCAAATAACATTTATTATCTAGCATGAGAATAAAGACTTTTTATTTTATTTATTGTTGTTTAATACAAGTCATTTATATTTTAGTTTTATTTTAATACTTTCCCCAAAATATCTAGATAAGGGAGGTGGATGGATAATGATGAGGTGGTTGAGGAGACTTGGGGAAGTGTGNATTGAAACTTGATAAATAGGGAGAAGAAGAAGAGAGGAGGGGATGGAGAGGTTGGAGCATGATGAGAGGTTGTGAAATTCTTGGAAGAGATGATTCTTGTGATAGTTTTCTTTGAGCATTTGTGCTTTGCTGTTCTTGGGGTCACGGGCATGGAGGGCCAAGAAACCGAAAGGTTTCTTGGAGCTAGGAAGCCGGCTAGGCTCCTAGTTGGCAGGGAGGATTCCATTGTTTCACACTGGGTAAGCGGGAAAAGAATGTTTGGAAGCGCCTAGGACTACAGTACAACCGGTGAGCTTCGACAAGCTAAGGAGGAGGTATTTTTCAGTGATATTTTGTTATTGATATTTTGAGTAGACTTATGTTTTAAGTTCTTAAATCTTAAAGTTAGCCTACTACTTATTTCATCATGTTATTAGATTTATCATTGAGAAGATGTAGAAGAAATGTGTAAATAAAAATCAATGAAATAATGCTAAAACAAAGTTGTTCATGTGTAAATGTATTTAATAAATGATTATTTTCTTAGAATCTTGTACTTGGGTGTTACATGCAGGCTTCCCATACCTTCCATTTATGGCTCGAGTTGAAGTTTCATCTACTTGCTCAATTTTCATTAACTTCTTCCCCAGGGAGTGGCCGAGACAATATTCTCAGGAGAAGACCATGTGCCTGCTCTCTAAGGCTCAGAGGATGGCCTCCCTTTCTTCTGGCATCACCCTCAATGTAACCCAGGGCCATGACCTGGTGCCTTTTTCTAAGGGTGCTTTGGCATTTCATCTTTCGGGGATTTCTACTTCTCCTGCCTTCAAATTTCCTAGTGCCCAATCTCCCGAAACGACCTTCCAGGATCAATGGTTGGATCGAATTTAAAACTAACGGCCATGATCATATTTCCTTGAATGCACTAGCTCCATGACCCTCATTTGCTTTGTCCCTTTTCCATACGACCCAGTGCTTTGACTGCGGGCCAGCATCCAGAGGCACTTTTGGCACTTCG
This sequence comes from Picea engelmannii, assembly GCA_009831015.1. NCBI lineage: Eukaryota > Viridiplantae > Streptophyta > Pinopsida > Pinales > Pinaceae > Picea > Picea engelmannii. The sequence continues at coordinate 383,268 of ML778825.1, read as the reverse complement.
TGTTTCATGGATGGGAAGGAGTCGATCCTTTCTCTTCAAAATTGCGATGCGCGAAGAGGCGATAGAGCCTAATCACACACCACGTGCCCCTCTTTGATTGGATGGCCCAGATCATATTCGGCGATACTGTGGGCCCAAATCCTGGACGCCTTCGACACTTCATGCTTCGTGGCTGGGAGGAGGTTGATCCTCGTTCTTCAAAGTTGCGATGTGCGAAGAGGTGATAGAGCTCGATCATGTGCCACGTGCTCCTCTGGGATGGATGGCCTGGATCATTTTGGTGAGATTGTTGGCCCGATTCCCATGATAAACATAGCGCAACTCCGTTGGCCGCATATATCCATCGACCAATGATCTGCTCCATCGATCGATCCTCGCCGCTGAATACTAGAGCCACCCGCCTGCTTGCAATTTTAACCCAAAATGGATTTTCTGTGTGTTTCACATTGCGCTCATGGCTATGACCTTGGACACAATGCACTTTTTAGGTTTTTTAAGCTCCATTTCTTTTCATTCATGCCACAGGCTTGAATCTTGGAGAGAAAACACCCCCTTGCAAGAATTCACGCTAACACCATTAATGGGTCAAATGGATTATAATTTCTGTTGACAGGTCTATGAACATTTCCATATCTACTATTTTCACCATTGATGTAGCTTGCATAGTTATTCCTTTCATTGATTCTACAATTGATTGCCTTGTGTCCAAAATTTCCACAAGTATACCAATGTCCAAGAAATAAATTTTGATACCTGGGCGTAAGTGATCTTCTTTGTGGTGTGCTCCATATGGGTTCACGATCTATTGTTCTGTAGTTTCCTTCATAATGATTTCTTTCATACCTGATGGGAGAGGATCTTCTTGATGTCTCATTCCTTCTGAATTCTAGTCTTCTCTCTTATTGTTCAAGTTGTTCTAGAGTGTTGGTTTCATCATTTTCAACTTCCTTCTCTTGTGTTGTTGTTTTAAAACTGTCATTGTATCCTAGTCCCGTCTTGTCTTTTGGATATATTTTACTTCTAAGGATCTCATCTAATTTTTTAGTGTTTTTTTTGAACTTCTTCAAATTTTCCATTGTCAATAGTAGCTCCCATTTTGTGTGATTCAATTCTGCTTTCAGTTCCTCATAATCTTCTAATTGTTTCTTCAAGCTATTAATGGTATTTTCAAGCTTGTAACTCTCTTCTTCACAACTACTCAATTCATATTTTAGTATTATGTTTGTGTTTCTAAGATTGCTATTTTCAGTTTCAACATGCTTCAACTTTTCAAGATTCTCATCTTCTTGTTCACTCTCTGCATTGTCTTTGTATCCCCAAAAGGAATCAAGGTTGGTTTCTACATCTGAATATTCTTCAAAAATGATTTCTTCTTCTTTAGAATTCTTGTGATCATCATCTTGGGTTTCTTGGGTTATGAAGAGGACTTATCCTCCATCATTATCTTCTTCATCACTCTCATCTGAGGAGATTTCATCATCCTTGGAATAGAAGCTCTTTTTATTTTTGAGACTTCTCTTTTTATAGTAGCAGTTTTCAACAATATGTCCTACTCTACCACAGTTAAATCATTTGAGAGGAGACTTACCTTTGTATCTTCCACTTCCCTTCTGGAACCTTCTTACGAAATTTTCTATTTCTTCATCAAGGTCGTTATCCTTGTCTTTTGTCTTCTTTATGGCTTTAAAGGTTGCTTCATTGTTTGGCTGGTAACTTTTTGTACCTATTCTCATTTCATATGCTATAAGAGACCCATGTAATTCATCTATTGTCATTTTGGTCAAGTCCCTAGTTTCTTCAATGGCAAAGACCTTAGCATCATACTTCAAGAGAAGTGATCTCAACACTTTTTGTACAACCAAGGATTCATTGAGATCTTCACCTAATCCTCTGATACAATTAACAACTTCATCAACTCTAAGAAAATAGGTCGCAATATCTTCCTTTTCATTCATCTTCAAATTTTCAAATTTTGCTCTATGTCGTTGAAGGTTGACTTGCTTAACTTTTGGATCACCTTTGTATATGCTCTTGAGTTTGTCCCATACATCCTTAGCAGTGTTTCATCCCATCACTTTTCTAGCAATGGTTGGTTCCAATGATGCTAGAATAACATATTTGGCTTTTGAATTACAACTCATAAGCTTATTCTCATTTGGATCAGTTGGAGCATTATTTGGGATTACATAACCATTTACAACTGAGTACCAAATGTCCACACCCAAATCCATTCAATAAGTTTTCACTCTATCACTATAGTATGCATAATTTCTTCCATCAAATGTTTGAATCCCACTTGAAATGTGCTCATGGTCATCCATCTCTACTTAGGATTTTCCTTCCAGTGGTTAAAATGTTCTGAAGGCAACCTTCTCTGATACCAATTGTTGATACTGAGAGGGGGGTGAATCAATATAAAGTACAATTTTCAAATATTTTCAACTTATACATAAACCATTCAATTATATCCAATGAGAAATGAACAATAGTATAAGAGTTACACCAATACACCACAATACACCATGCACAATATATGAGAAATAATCAATAGTTATTGTTCAAGGGAAGTAATGAATTCCAAAGGTAGCTACAACTTCCAAATGTAAAGGGAGGGATAAACCTCCAAGAGGAAGACACAATCCTCCCATATCAAGAGAGATTTGAAATCTCCATCCTTGCCCCTTCCTTCCACCCAAGAATATATGAGAGATAATAAAACTTTACATTAAATCATGACCATCAACCAACCATCACATAGAACCTGATAATTCTTCCTAAGACTTCTTAAATTTGTGAAATTATTCAATTCTTGGATTACTCTGATCCTATAGATAATATTACTCAATGTATTCTCTGAAACCTCTCCAATTTTGACTCCTTGAATCCTCCCCAAAAAGAAGTTATAGAAAGAATGGTAGATTTTATTCAATTCTGGTTTATTCAGGAGAGTGAACTTGTAAAGAATTCCCTGAGCTCAATATTTAACATCCAATTTTGAAAATCAAACACAAGAAAATACAGCCCATACTATTTCCAATGAAATTATTGCTACTTCATTTGGATTCTCTATGAATAAGTTATGATTATTTTACCCGGAACACATGTTTATTGACTAGCTTCAGGTCTGGTCAAAAACCCTATCTTCCACAGAGTGTATCTCCATGATTATAGAGAATCAAGAGCTGAAACTTTAATAAAATGTACTTTGATATGTCTTCTCAATACTATAGCAATGTCACCATCTGAATCATTCTATAAAAAAATTTATAGCGAAAATGGTAAGATGACATGAAAATAACATACCTTAGAACACATCACCAAAAGACTTCATCCATCCTTGAAATACGACCTTCTTTACTTCTAATTTCCTCTGAAATTCAACTTGTGTATCAAATGAATTCATAATGATATGTATTTATACAATTTATGTCACTTCCTTTTAACATTAGGGAAAACCTGACATTTTCTTATTTTGTAATTATTTTCTTTAATTATCTTCAGGGCCTACATGTACTTCCTTCTTCAATTCACTTTGTCATATTCAAAAATTCATTTCTCCTCAACCATGAGGATCCACGTGACGTGCTACCTACCACCAGAATCAACATGATGTATACTATCCATCCATGTGTTTTGTTTCTTCATGTACATTGTCCTTCATGTTCAAATACCTTCATCAATCTTGCGGTCCAAAACGAATGACTAGGGTTGACATCAATGACAACAACCAATCTTCCAACAATCTCCCCCTTTGTCATTGATGGAAACACTCGTGCTCCCCCTATCATCATGATCCCAATTTATCTACCCCTTTGACATCAATGGAAAAGGGTAGGGCTGCTCCCCCTGAGTTTAATGGCAAAAGGTAACTCTCTTCTTTGGGGTTGCTCCCCCTGAACATTTCACACTCAATAATACTTCATCCTTATTTTTGGTATTTGGGACTTTTTCTTCCTTGGAATCCTTTTGTGTGGCTTATGTCTTCTCTATATTCTTCATGTCTAGGATGTATATGTTGTTTGGTCTTCTTGTTGCAGTTTCAACCATTCTTCCTGAGTTATTTTCTTTGATTTTACATTTTCGGGAGTCAAACGTAAGAGTGTATCCTTGATCACATATTTTGCTGACACTGAGGAGATTATGCTTAAGATCTTCAACCAATAGGACTTTTCCTTCTTTTAAATTTTCACTTCCAAGATTTACACTTCCTTTTCCAAGTATTTTGGTAGATGAGTCATCTCCAAATGCAACATTTCCACCCTTTTTCTTCAAGATGACAAATTTGCTTTGATCTCCGGCCATATGAGCTGAGCATCCACTGTTTATGAACCATTCATCTTTTTCTTTGCATTCTTTAGCGACCAATTCTATTCTAGAATTTTCATTGTGTGGAATTTCTTTCCTTTTCCATGTTGTAGTTGGTATGCAGACATTTGGCATATGAGTATCTTCCTTCATCTCTCTTCAATCTCGTGCTTTGTGACCAAGATTATTGCACTTGTAACATACAATATTTTGATCCATTAATGGGTCAAATAGATTATAATTTATGTTGACAGTTCTACGAACATTTACATATCTATTATTTTCACCATTCGTGTAGCTTGCATAGTCATTCCTTTCATTGATTCTACAATTGATTGCCTTGTGTCCAAAATTTCCACAACTATAACAATGTCCAAGAAAGAAATTTTGATACTTAGGCATAAGTGATCTTATTTTTGGTGTGGTCCATCTGGGTTCACGATCTATTCTTCTGTATTTTCCTTCATAAATATTTCTTTCATACATGATGGGAGAGGATCTTCTTGATGTCTCATTCCTTCTGAATTCTAGTCTTCTAACTTGTTGTTCAACTTGTTATGGAGTGTTGGTTTCATCATTTTCAGCTTCCTTTTGTTGGAGTTACTTCACACACACCTAGGATTTATTTTTCCTGAGGTTTTAATTTGTTTACTAGTCATAATTAGTCATTATCCAGACTCTTATATTTTAGGGGAGAATATTCTCTTTCAGTTCACACTTCAGTTTGACTAGTTGAGTTGAGTTTAGATGTTGCATTGGGATCATCACCATGCAACATTGGGATCATCACCATGATGATTCGACCTTGCCTTGGTATCATCACTAGAGTGGCACATTATCCTTGATTCCCTAAGTTAACTCCTCACTACTCTCTGTTTAGTTAGTTAACTGAAGACTAGTTGACTAGTTAACTCAACTAGGTGGCAATTCACTCCCGTAACTGCCTGAGAGACTAGAATAGGTGGCATTTCACTCTTGTAACTACTGGTGTGTGTCCATATCACTCTATACCACCAATATGGTGACTTGGTTCACCTCAAGTTGAACTTATTGAGTTATACAAAGTATATCATGTGTAAATTATTCATTATTCACAACGGTTAATGAAAATTCTTCCATTCTTTCTCTCCTTCTTCTCATTTCTCCAATTCTCTCTGCAAATGTGTGTATTATTGTTTAGCTAGATCTATTATGTGTAGTTTCAACACATTTACATGGTATCAGAGCTGATGGACTGCTAAGAAAAATCTACACCAAAAGTTTTTGCAGGTACAAAATATTGAAGACAACGGAAAGATAGAATTCCAAAAAGAATTCATTCTTACACCTTACAACTATTTTTCATGGAAGGAGAAAATATCCATACATATATGATCCAGAGGGATGTATAGGTTAACCATGAATACAGATATAGAGATGGAATCAGCCATAGAAAAATCCAAGTATTTAAATCGCATGGATGAAGCACTCGGAACAATTTGTAGTTTTATTTCTCCCGATCTCCTTTTTCACATATCTTCCTGTAAGACTCCCAATGAAGCCTAGAAAATATTACAAGGGATCTTTGGAAAAGAGGATGAGATGAGGGGACACATACTATAGGTGGAGGTTCTCACATTGGATCCAAAAAGCTTCGACAATATCCAAGATTTCTTTACAAAATTCAAGGATTTACTGTCACAACTCAAAGCTTGCGGGGTTGATAAATTGGCGAAGGAGAAACAAATGGTTCTCACCATTATCTCCAAGCTTGGACCCAAATTCTTTGTATTCTTATCCACATTCCATACTGTCATATTCTCCTCCGTAGCCACCTAGAAGATGCCTTCTCTTGAGGACTTTATCGAATCCTTGACACAAGAGAAAACCAAGCTCATCAACATGGGCACAATCAAAGGCCCAAGGGTGCATGCACTCACTGTGCATGATGGCAGACACAAATATAAAAAATATAAAGATAAAGATAAGAGAAAATATCATCCACATACGAAGAATGAAGGGTACACAAAACCCTTCACCGATGCCTCTAGATCCAAAGTAGAAAAGGGAAGAAAAGGAGAGAAATGCACATATTGTCACAAAGGATTCCATTCGGAATCTGCATGCATGAAAAAAAAAATATATCTTATGTCTCAGATACTTCAGAAAAACAACCTTGGATATCACATCCCTGAGGGTGAAAAGAAGAAGAAGCTAGAAGATCTGAATTCCAAGAAATGAAATTCTAGCCATGCCTTGATTTCCATCATCTCTTCTCCCGATGCTTGGATCGTAGATTCAAGAGCATCACATCACATGGATTCCTCAGAAGAAGTCTATTCTTCTTTGGATGCATGAAAAGGTCCTCCTATTCTTATGGGGGACAACTCTTATGTGGAAGTCACCAACAAAGGAAGGATTGAACTCACCAACATAAGTTTCAAGAATGCGTTGCATGTTCCCAGGCTTTCTGTCAACCTTCTCTCCATGTATCAGATGAAAAATTCTGGCACCGGAAAGAAAGTTTTATTCACAAAAAATGTCATGGACATCTACGACATGCAAACTAACTCCAAGGTTGCTACTGGTGAGGTAAATCATCAGTCTAGATTGTATACATTTTCTGAATTCATTGAACCTAATTTTTCTTTACTACTTACTCATGCTGATGAAAGTAGTAGGATATGGCATGAAAGATTTGGACATTTTAATTTCAGATACATGCAACAACTTAGCAAGCATGGATTAGTTGATGTTCTACCAGATATCCATTTCTCCAAGGGAGTATGTGAGGGATGTGTTCTCGAGAAATATCATCAAGAGAAATTCGACAAAGGAAAGTCTCAGCGAGCTTCCACACCTTTAGATCTGATCCACAGTGACCTCATGGGTCCTTTTCCACATCCATCGATCAGAAAAGTGAGGTTTTTTCTCATTTTTGTTGACGATTTCTCATGTTTTACATGGATCTACTTTCTCAGGCAAAAATCTGAGGTCTTTCAACACCTCAAAGATTTCAAATCTTTGGTTGAGACACAGTCCGGAAAGAATATCAAAGTCCTCCAAATTGATAATGGGGGAGAGTATGTAAATCCTAATATCCCTAATATTTTCCATGAGGAAGGGATTCAGTTGCAGCATACAGTTCCCTACACTCCACAGAAAAATAGAGTTGTTGAGCGAAAAAACAAATCTCTAAAGGAGACGACATCTTGCATGTTGCATGCAAAGTCACTACCACAGAGACTATGGGCCGAAGAACTTAATTGTGAAACATACATCCAAAATAGATCTCCCGATAGATATTTCAAGGATAAGACCCATTACGAGGCTTGGAGAAGCCTCAAACTGGAAGTGACCCACTTTCGCATTTTTGGTTCTCGTGCATGGGCCCGGATTCCCTCTGAAAGGAGGAAGGCACTTAATCCACAGAGCACTGAGTACATTTTTGTTGGATTCCCTAATGATGTGAAGGAATATTGGCTTATTGATATTTCCTTGGACCGGCTCATCATTGAGCGTAGTGTCCAATTCAAGGAAAGTGTCTCACATGTACCTCAGCAGCCACATGCAAACACCTTCACTCTTCCACCTGTCCGAGATGATGAGCATGCACATGTTGAATCTTATTCAGATGAGATTTATGATTAAGAGGACTCAGAAGATTCAAATTCAGATTCAGAGTTAGTATAGTTAGATGCAGAGTCAAAGCATCCAGATGCAATTGCAGATCCAGAGAAGAGGCCCAATTGGGCACATACTACTCTTCAGTATGCAGGGGATCTCATAAGTCATCTAGCCGATACTAGGAGGAATCGATCTAATTTCGAGGAGCCTCCTGTTACACTCATTGCCACTGAACCATTTCCTTCCAGACATCTTTTCTAGGTTCAGTCTTCAGATCCACAGTCTTATGGTGATGCTGCTGGAAATCCCTTTTGGGAATCCACCATGCAGGAGGAGTACAACTCCCTCCTTGAGAACCAGAATTGGGATCTGGTTCCCCTTCCTTTTGGGAGGAAACTTGTTAGATGCAGATGGGTCTACAGGACCAAGAGCGCAATGGATGCATGATCAACAGATACAAATCCAGGCTTGTCGCCAAAAGCTTTCAGCAGGTTCATGGTATTGACTATGATGAGACCTTTGCTCCAGTAGAGAAGATGGATTCCATATGATTGGCACTTTCCATTGCGAAAACCAAGGGATGGGAAGTCCATCAGATGGATGTAAAGAATGCATTTCTTCACGGTGATCTCTCTGAGGAGATCTACATGGAGCAGACCTAGGGATTTATGCAAGACTCATCTTTGGTCTGTCGACTGAAGAAGTCACTTTATGGCCTCAAGCAGGCTCCTAGGGCATGGTATGCCAATATGGACTCCTACCTATTGTCACAAAACTTTGCATGTTGTAAATCAGACCCGAATGTATACATGCCTAGGACGACTAATTCACTTCTACTTTTAGTTATGTATGTCGATGATTTGTTGATCACCGGGTGCTTGAATTCAACGATTGTTGCAGTCAAGAGGATTCTACATGACAGGTTTTTGATGATGGACATGGGTCCGCTACACTTCTTCCTTGGACTTGAGATCAACCAGGATGGATCCGGCATCAAACTGTCACAATCCAAGTATGCACGAGATCTCCTTGAGAGATTTCACATGACAGACTGCAAGTTTGCTCCGACTCCTTTCCTATCAGGATTCAAACTTGAGGATGGTGGGGAGACTCCACTGATTGACAACACACTGTACAGATAGCTAGTGGGGAGCTTGTTGTATCTCACACACTCCAGACCATACCTCTCATATGCAGTTGGCGCAGTTTCTAGGTTCATGCAGGAGTCGCATGACCTACATTGGAAATCTGCAAAGCGTATCCTTCGATACGTACATGGAATCATCACCTTTGGGATTCATTATGCAGTATACTCTACATTATATCTCATCGAGTTTACCGATTCTGGTTGGGTTGGCGATAGCATTGATCGCAGGTCCACATATGGTTACTCACTCAGTCTTGGTTCCGGGCCTATCTGTTGGTTGATCAAGAAGCAAGCTACCATTTCTCTATCTTCAGCCGAGGTAGAGTATAGAGGGGTAGTTAACATAACCATTTAGGCTATGTGGCTACAAAATTTTCTCATTGAGTTGGGCATTCAGTTTCATCAGCCGATTGTCATCTAGTGTGACAACCAGAGCACTCTAAAGTTCTGCAGATATGCAGTTTAGAGGCAGCGAACAAAGCACATCGGGATCCACATGCACTACATCTAGGACTTGGTACATGAGGGGATAATTGACTTACAATTATGTCCTTCAGCAAAACAGACGACAAACATTTTCACTAAGACCTTCACCGAACAGAAATTCCATTCTCTACGAGGTCGTCTTGGAGTAAATGACATAGTTGCCTAGCAACTGTAGTTCTTCTTTTTACATACATTGTACCTTGAGGGGGGATTTTTCCCATGAGGTTTTCTCTCTTTCCTCACTTTATTTTTAGTGTATCTTTTGTACTTGGGTACCTAACAGGGCCTCGTTGCCGGGACCCAATCTTTATTTTCACCATAGTGATGTTCAGGGGGGGTGTTGGAGTTACTTCACACACACCTAGGATTTTTTTTCCTAAGGTTTTTTTTTTTT
>ML778825.1:318801-350748 GCA_009831015.1 Picea engelmannii | reverse complement strand
AACCTTTTCAAATTATACTTAAACCATTCAATTATATCCAATGAGAAATGAACAATAGTATAAGAGTTACACCAATACACCATGCACAATATATGAGAAATAATCAATAGTTATTGTTCAAGGGAAGTAATGACTTCCAAAGGTAGCTACAACGTCCAAATGTAAAGGGAGGGATAAACCTCCAAAAGGAAGATACAATCCTCCAATATCAAGAGATATTTGAACTCTCCATCCTTGCCCCTTCCTTCTACCCAAGAATATATCAGAGATAACAAAACTTTACATTAAAGCATGACCATCAACCAACCATCACATAGAACCTGATAATGCTTCCTGAGACTTCTTCAATTTATGAAATTATTCAATTCTTGAAATACTCTGATCCCGTAGATAATATTATTCAGGAGAGTGAACTTGTACAGAATGCCCTGAGTTCAATATTTAACAAAATATTATGAAAATCACACAAAATAAACTACAGTCTGTAATATTTCCAATGAAATTTGTCCCACTTCATTTGGATTCTCTATGAATAAGTTATGACTATTTTACCCAGAACACTTGTTTATTGACTAACTTCAGGACTGGTCAAAAACCCTATCTTCCATGAAGTGTATCTCCATAATTATAGTGAATCAAGAGCTGAAACATTTACCACAGGTACTTTGATATGTCTTCTCAATACTATAGCAATTTCACCATCTGAATTGTTCTAGAAAAACATTTATAGCGAAAATGGTAAAATAACCTGAAAATAACATACCTTAGAACACATCACTAAAAGACTTCATCCTCCCTTGAAATACGACCTTCTTTACTTCTGATTTCCTTTGAAATTCGACTTGTGTATCAAATGAATGTATAATAATATTTATTTATACCATTTATGTCACATCCTTTTATCATTAGGGCCGACCTGGCACTTTCTTATTTTGTAATTATTTTGTTTAATTATCTTCACGGCCTACATGTACTTCCTTGTTCAACTGACTTTGTCATATTCAAAAAATTATTTTTCCTCAACCATGAGGAACCACGTGATGTGCCACCTAACAATGGAAACAACATGATGTATACTATCCATCCATGGGTTTTGTTTCTTCATTTACATTATCTTTCATGTTCAAATACCTTCATCAATCTTGCAGTCCAAAACCAATGACTAAAGTTGACATCAATGACAACAACCAATCTTCCAACAAAGCCAAGGCATGGCATAACATGACAAGGCGTAGAATAAAATGGCATGGCATCACAAGGCAAGGAAAAATATGGCAAGGCATGGCATGGGAAGTTAAATAATTAAAAGGAAAGGAAATGAATGGCATAGCAAGGCAAGGCATGGCATGGAAAGGCATGGCATGGCAAGGCATGGCATGACATGGCATGGCATGGCATGGCATGACAAAGAAAGGAAATTCAATGCACGGAATTACATGTCATTGCATGGAAAGGCATATAATGAAATTTCAAGGAAAGGAAATTCAAGGAATGACATGGCATGGCATGGAAAGACAAGGCATGGCATGGCATGGCAATGCAAGGAAAGGAAAGGCATAACATGGCAAGAAAAGGCATGCCATGTAATGATATGCGATGGAATGGTAAGGAAAATAATGGAATGGCATGGCATGGAAAATCAAGACATTTCTTAGCAATGAAAGACAAATCAAGGCATGATAAGGAAAATAAAGGCATGGTATGTCATGGAAAGGCATGGCATGGCATGGTAATCCAGGAGGATATGAGAATGCTCACAGAGGTATAGAAATATCTAGAACATCCACATAGTTCTATAATGGTTCATAAATGATCAAAATTAAAATTCTAGAAATCATCTTGAAAATGTCATCAATGTGTAGATCTCATCTTTAATTCTCCAATGGTGCAAATGACACCTCAAACATAATTTGTATGCAAAAGTTATGAGCGGTCAAAGTTTCAGTCAAACTTGGAAAAAGTCAAATGTCAAAGTACTTGGGAAAGTAAAGAGGTGACACATGTCACCACTGCAAGGGTGACATGTGGCACTTAATTGGTAGCTAAATGGGAAGACAATACCTCTAGGTGGACGAATGATAGGTTGACAAGTGGAAGACAATTGGTTCAATAAAATGTTGACATGTGGCACTGGAGAGCCAATGAGAGGCTACCACGTGGAGGCCTCCCATTGGCATATAATGGATAATGCATATTAAAAATTATGGAGCCGATGGGGGTTAAGCCCGCAACCTCCATAACTTCCATAAGCCTTAACATATCCCCATTACCATCGAGCCACCACAACAATTCTTAACATATTATGGCTGCATATATATTTAAATTGTAATGAAGCTTCATTTGGGTGGCTAAAGGGATGAGGGCCTAAGCCCTTGACCCTTAGCCCTTGATCCATTGCATGCCATGTAACCACACCTATTTGCACAAGGTCTAAATCCATGAGATATGTTATATAACCATATGTTATATGGTTATAACATTACACATAACCATATTCCAAAAATCACACGGAGGGTTTAAACTATATTTTATATATAGTAAATATATAACCATATAAAAGCGCACCAAGGAATATACCAAGGGTCGCAGGGAATAGAACCCATGACCTCCAAATTTTATGCCACGATTTTAACCAATCGACCATATATATGGTTTTTTACACAAACCAACAAATTTGTATTTAAATCCTACCATAAATTTCAGAAGTGGTTAAGGGGGTGCACCCTATTTAATGGGATGCAACCCAAGGATTGTACACACAATTAATGCAGAGAATTGCCTCTTAATGCATGTTGAGGGTACAAGGAATTTGAGGTAACACCGTAAAGCATGTTGAGGGGTACCTTGATGGAATTTCAAGTATTTTATATCAATGTTACATGATTTTTCACCAGGAATTCAAGGATGCACTCCATTTCTGCAATTGAGCAACATGTAAAAAGGTCATTGTAAAACAAAAACATTTGATAATTAATATAAAAATTTTCTATTGGAAGTGGACCTGGAGAGGTATCCCAAATTGGGTGAACTCCACTTTTTTCCAACTTGTGTATGTGGTTATATTATTGTTGTTCATTTCAAGTTCAATTATTTGCAAGTTATTTATCATTAAAGTGGATTTGTTTAGATAAGTTCTTCACTTGTAATTTGCAAAACCATCAAGCAATCATTTTATCTCAAAGATCAAGTAGATGTTTATGTGTATTTAAAATTATTACCATCTAAGGATTTTTTCGATCACATGGCAAAGAAAGGCAATGTAAGGCGTGGCATGGCATGGCATGGAAAGGAAAGGCATGGAATGACATGGAAAGACATGGAATGGAAAGGCAAGGCATGGTATGGAATGACATGACATGGCATGGCATGGCAAGGAAAGGCATGACAAGTAAAGGTAAGGCATGGCATGGCATGGTATGCCATGGAAAGGAATCGCATGGCATGGAATGGAAAATAAAGGCATGGAAAAGCATGGCATGACATGGAATGGAAAGACAAGGAAATGAATGGCATGACATGGAAAGTTAAGGCAAGGCATGGAATGGAATAGAAAGGCAAGGAAAGGCATGTCATGACATGGAATGGAATGGCAAGGAAAGAAAAGGAAAGGCAAGGCATGGCATGACATGATATGGAAAGGCAAGGAAATGAAATGCATGGCATGGAAAGGCAAGGCATGGAAAGGAAAAGCAAGGCATGGAATGGCATGGCATGGCATGGCATGGAAGGGAAATGCAATGAAAGGCATGGCATGGCATGGTATGGCAAGGAAATGTAAGGAAAGGAAAGGCAAGGTAAGGCATGGCATGGCATGGCATAGAAAGACACGACAATGCAAGGCATGGCATGGCATGGAAAGGAAAGGTATGGCATGACAAAAACACATCATTGGATGGAAAGGAAATTTGTGATATAAATTTAAGTCATATGTGTAAATTATAACCTTGTACAATGTCTACTGTAAACAGATATTCAGAAAAGAACAGAAAAGATACAATGGAAAATAAAAACATTACAAAGAGATTTTTTCCCCTGGAAACCCAAACCGAGAAAACCAACATATATTATATTCATACATTGTGTTACATTGTTTACAATACAATATACATATAGGAGCCAGCGGCATCCAAAACCCTAACCCAATGACCTGGATTAGTCCAAAACCCTAATTCCTTAACCAAAAATAGAAAACCATCAGCAAAAACCATGTGCAAAAAAAACCACCTAAATACATGACACTTTTCCCAAGGTAGGTGTAACGTTTCCCAAGGCAGAAAATTTTTTTCCGGGGGCTCGCACGGGGGGCTCCGCCCCTCTGCACCCCCTCTAACCCCCCTACGCACTTGGTTCATATGCTCAGACACTACTACTCATGCAAAGAATATAACACATACCCAACATTCTCCCACTTGTTGTTTTCTTTGCATACAGAGGGTTACATAGTCAAAAATCCAAGGCAACAATGCCCATGGATCCTCTACACCAAGAGAAATTCTCAGTGCTCACAAATTTTTTTAATGAGTCTACAAAATTCTTCAGAGTGTCCACCTTCATCAGTGATACTTTCTTTTCTTCAATCACATCTCTCGCAAAGTGATATTGAACATCAATGTGCTTTGTCTTTAAATGATAAGCAGGGTTCTTCACCAGAAAAATTTCACTCTGACTGTCACACTCTATCCTTACAACTTGTTGTACCAACCCAATACCTGAACACAATATTTGTAACCATACTGCTTCCTTACTTGCATGAGTGGCTGCCATGTATTCAGATTCTGTAGTTGAAAGTGTCACTACAACCTGTCTTTTGCTCATCCAACTTATTGCTCCTCCAAATAGGTTAAACACATACCCGCTTGTAGATCTCCTACGATCCAAATATCCAGCCCAGTCTGCATCCACAAAGACATGTATATCGACCACTCTGTCCAATCCCGGTCTTCCTTCGTAGCACAATCCATAGCTAGCAGTGCCATGCAAATACCTGAAAACCCTTTTTACTGATGTCCAATGCTCCTTCCCTGGTTTTGACATATACCTGCTCAAAAATCCCACTGCATGTGCAATGTATGGTCTAGTATAGACCATTTCATACATCAAACTTCCAACTACACTCGCATATGGAACATGATACATATCCTCCTCTTCTTCATGTGTCTTGGGACACTGATCTGCAGATAACTTTACACCAACAAGAGTAAGAACCTTGACCAGTTTACATTCCTGTATATTAAACCTCTGCAATATTGTCTCAACATATTTTCTCTGATTTAACCAAAGTTTCCTCTTTTTTCGATCTCTTTTAATTTCCATGCCCAAAATGGAATTTGAAGCACCAATATTCTTCATGTCAAATTTAGAGGACAACTAAGTTTTCACATCCTGGATAATCTCCTTCTTGTTTCCTATTAGCAACATGTCATCCACATACAAGAAAAAATAAATCAAATGATCACCAATTAATTTAGAATACACACAGTGATCCTCTTTGCTTCTTATGAAGCCAAGTCCTAGCATATAAGTATCAAATTTTTTATACCACATCCTTGGTGATTGTTTTAAACCATACAGGGATTTTTTCATCTTGCATACTAGCTCCTTTACTTTCACATCATAACCTTTTGGTTGCTTCATAAAGATTTATTATTCCAAATCCCCATGCAAGAATGTTGTCTTCACATTCATCTGTTCTACTTCAAAATCAAATGAAACATCAACATATAATAGAAATATTGTAGAGGTTAACTTGGCAACAGGAGAAAAAATCTCAACAAAATCAATTCCCTCAACCTGGGAATAACCCTTTGCTACTAACCAAGATTTGTATTTATCCACTTTTCCTTATGCATTCAACTTCTTTTTAAATACCTATTTGCTGCCAATGGGCTTTCTTCTAGTTGGCAACTCCACTAGATCCCAAGCCTCGTTCTTATCCAAAGATGCCATTTCTTCTTCCATGGCCCTTTTTCAGATATTTCCATCCTCTGAATCCACTGCCTCCCTGACAATTCTAGGATCATCGTCAGTAATAGACAAAGCAAAATTTGAACGAAAATCATATGGAATATACCTTTCCGGTAGCCTTCTTTCTCGATCTGATCTCCTCAATACTAGAGTATGAGGATCTTCTTCTTCTGACTCATGTTCTTCTGTAGAGTTTGCTTCACTTTAAATCAAACTCTATCTTCTCTGGTTCTTCCTTGGTAGGAATTCATGTTTAACAACATTCTTCATTTCTCTAAATACCACATCTCGGATATACACTACCTTCTTAGTTTCTAGGTTCCAAAGCTTATAACCTTTGAGACCATCTTTATATCCAATAAAGATACATTTTTCATCCTTCTTATCTAGCTTACTCATGTTTTCCTTTGGAACATGAACATATGCATCGTAGCCAAATACCTTAAGATGTGTGAGAGAAGGTTCCTTACCAGTCCATACCTCTTGTGGAGTCTTTTCACCAAAAGCTGATGAGGGTGATCTGTTGACCAGATAACATGCAGTACCCACTTCCTCTACCCATAATTCTTGTCCTAACCTGACACCACTGAGCATGCACCTTTCTTTTTCCATCAGCGTCATGTTCATCCTTTCTGCAACTCCATTATGTTGAGGTGTATATGGAGTAGTCTTCTGCCTTGCTATACCACACTTCTTATATAATTATTCAAATTCATTCCCGCAGAACTCTCCGACATTATCTATTCACAACACCTTAATTATTTTCTCTATTTGATTCTCAATAAGAGACTTGAACTCTTTAAACCTGTCAAAGACTTCAGATTTATTCCTGAGGAAATATATCCAAGTTTTCCTCGAGAAGTCATCTATAAATGAGACATAATACACAGATTTTCCCCATGATGGAACCGACACAGGTCCAAAAACATCACTGTGAACTAGTTGTAAAATTCCTTCCGCCCTCGTTGCACCAGAGGGGAATCTTACCTGATTATTCTTCCCATATAGACAGTGTTCACAGAAATAAAAATCCAGAGAGCAGTTAGACATACCTTCAACCATACCTTTACTGTGTAGTAGTCGAAGACCATTCTCTCTGATATGCCCTAGTCTTTGATGCCATAACATAACCTTTTCTCCCGAGACTGTAGGAGTTCTTTCTTCTTCAAATCCAATATCAAGAATAATGGAGCTATTATACCCATCACTAATAGTGCTTTCTAGCAGCTTATACAGAGTTCCAAACCGAACTCCCTTTATCAACACCATTGCTCCTCGAACCATCCTGCAAGTTCCCTTTTCAAAAATTGTTTTTACCCCTGCATCTTCCATTTTTCTTATAGAAATAAACTTTATGGCCATACCTGGGATGTGTAGAACACCAAACAATGTTCTAATCCTTCCATCTATGAGTCTCAACTTGACCCTTCATCTTCCTATGATTCTGGTTGTCAAATCATTACCTAAGAAAACATTACCTCCATCATACTTTTCATATTTGCAGAACCACTCCCTATGGGGAGTCATATGAAAGGATGCACCAGAGTCAATCAACCATGCCTCATGATCTACATGTGTTCTTGAAGAGGCCAAGTACACATCCCCTCCTTCTTCCTTGGAGTTCTTTTCTTCAGTAGAAGAAGATTCTTCAGATCCCTTCTTTTTCTCAACTTTGGATCTACACTGCTTCTTGTAGTGCCCTTCTTTTCCACACCTCCAACATACCCTTACAAACTTTCCAAGAGATTTATATCTACCCTTAGACTTAGATCTCCCACTTGAGAAGTTAGATCTATTTCTTTCCTAGGAACGTCCTCTTGTAAATAATGTGTCTGTGATATGTCCTTCCATATTATTTTGTCTCATCTTCTCCGACAACAAGGATGAAACCACTTCTTCAAACTTCAAAGAAGTTATATTACTACCTATGGCCACAACCAGACTATCCCACGAGTCTGGTAAAGAACATAACAAACTAATACATTTATCTTCATCTGAAATTTTAATTTCAACAGATACTAACTAACTTACCAAAATATTGAAGGCGTTTAAATGATCTGCCAGTGAGTCTCCGTCTCTCATCCTCAAATTCTCTGCCAAATATATTATATTCATACATTGTGTTACATTGTTTACAATACAATATACATATAGGAGGTAGAGGCATCCAAAAACATAACCCAATGACCTGGATTAGTCCAAAACCCTAATTCCTTAACAAAAAATAGAAAACCATCAGCAAAAACCATGTGCCTTAAAAACCACCTAAATACATGACACGTTTCCTGAGGTAGGTGTCATGTTTCCTGAGGCAGATTTTTTTTTTTTCGGGGGTGCTGCCCTCGGACCCTCGCGCGGGGGGCTCTGCCCCCTTGCACATATGCTCAGACACTACTAATCATGCAAATAATATAACAACTACCCAACAATATGTCCCTAGAAAAAATGTCTTTTATTTCTTGGGATGAAAAATGTTCCTTTTTCTGTGATTCTTGTTTCATTGCAATCCACATTTTGATTTGAATTTTTACTTGCATAATGCTATGGAAAGATATATATTTGTTGTTGTATAGATTAAAATGGGAAGCTACATGGAAAGAAATGCAAGAAGATTATAGTCTATTTTATATCATACTTGTGTTCTAGGGATTTGTAAATGTAACAACCTATATTTTGGCCTCAAAAGGTTAGAACTTTGATTTTTACTTAAATCTTAGTGATTCATTGCTTAGTATTTGTTGGGTTTAGTTAGAATCATATAGACATTTGATATGTATACATATGGATCTATTTATGTGTTGTGAGATATTATTTGTATTATTATATGTTTACGATGATGGTAGTTTTGTGATTTGTTTAAACATGCAAATTGAAATGTGAAACTTTGGAATGTGGATACTTGTTCAAATTTATGTATAATAGATGCAAGGCATCGTGTAAATAAATAGACATTTCTTAATTGAACATTAATAAAAATAAGGATTCTCATATGAAATTTGTAATGTATATGCATGGATACGAGCTATGCGATATCCAACTGACTATAGTGCTAAGATGACCAAGGCATGACATGGCATGTCAAGGAAAGGCATATCATGTTGGTTGTGGAGCCTGATTATGATCCTGATTCATAGGTCCTTTCTTTCAGCTGTGTTTATACCCCATGAAGACTTTACACCCCAAAAGTATGTACACTCTTCCACGTGGGGGAGTGCAGAGGGAGGGTACCCCCTCTGCGGGGTCCGGTTGGTTCGAGGATGAATACCCGCAAGGGAAAATTGCCTTATAAATGTATATTGTAACTTCATTGTAAATCTGGACCGTTCATTATAAGGTCACAGATCTATCGGTAGAAATTATGTTAGGGTTTCTTTCCCTAGAAGGAAACCCTCTGTTATGAGGGAAATGTATTGCAGCTATGCATTATGGTGAGTATTGTATTATGAGAGAGGAGACTGTGAGAGAAAGAAGAGGAAGTTACAGTAGGTTTTGATATAGGTTGTATCCCTTCATTTGCTGGATAATAATAAATGAAGGACCTGACAATTTCTCTGGTGGAAGTAGCCCACACTGGGTGAACCACATAAATCTGTGTCTCTCTTGTATTGTGTATCTTCTATGTTTTGTTTCCGCATTTGTTTTATTTAATTGCTTTGCGGTCCTGTTTTTATAACAACTGGTATTAGAGCGAAAGGTAACTCGTAGGAAAAGAGGGTTCCTGGTTCGAGTGGGAGCAATGTCGAAATATGGAAAGTTTAGGGTCGAGAAATTTAATGGCCAAAACTACCAGTTATGGAAGATGCAAATGGAAGATTATTTATATCAGAAGGATCTATTCCTACCATTGGGTGGAGTAGCAAAGAAGTCGATGGCCATGAAGGACGAATAATGGGAGTTTCTTGATAGAAAGGCTCTAGGAACGATATGGCTGAGCTTGGCAGCATCGGTGGCTTTCAATATTTTGAAAGAAAAGACAACGAAGGATCTGATGGACACATTGGCTAAACTGTATGAAAAACCCTCGGCGTCTAATAAGGTATTTCTAATGAATAGATTATTTAATATGAATATGTTAGAAGGTAGGTCTGTTGCAGATCATTTAAATGAATTTAATATGGTTACTAATCAACCAAGTTATGGAAAAGTGGACTTTGATGATGAGGTTAGGGCTCTTCTAATCTTGTGCTTATGGACAGAAAGATGGAATGGCTTGGTCATGGCTGTAAGTAACTCTGGTTCAAATACTTTAAAATTTGATGATGTTGTTGGTGTTATCCTTAGTGAGGAAATGCGATGTAAAAGCACAGGTGAGACATCAGGTAATGGGTTGAACATGGAGAACAGGGGAAGACAAAAGGATAGAGGAAAGGGCTCAGGGAACCGTGGGAATTCTAGGAAGGGAAGATCTAAATCCAGACTTGGAAATGTAGAGTGCTGGAATTGTGGGAAGAAAGGAAATCTGAAGAAAGATTGCAGAGCTCCAAAGAAACAAAGAGATGGACAACAGGAGAGAAATCAGGAAGAAAATGTAACAGGTGATGTGTTACAATATGCTTTGATTCTTTCTGTAGATAATATTTCTGAGTCTTGGGTAGTAGATTTGGGGGATTCATTTCATGACATACCCCATAGGAAACATTTTCTAGATTATGTTCAAGGTGATATTGGACAGGTTCATTTGGATGATGATGCACCATGCAAAATTGTTGGAATGGGAAGGGTAAAAATAAAGCAACGCATAGAAACCAATGGTTGTTGAAAGAGGTAAGACATGTTCCAGATTTAAGGAAAAATCTAATTTCAACAGAGCAATTGGCAAGTGAAGGTTGTGTATCCATATTTATAGATAAGACGTGGAAGGTCACCAAAGGATCATTGGTGATAGAAAAAGGAGAGAAGGTAGGTACATTGTATTTATGTACTGGTAATACTGACTCTTCTATCTCTTTATCTTCTACAGGAGTGGATACAACAACATGGAATCATAGGCTAGGACACATGAGTGAGAAGGTTATGAAGATACTTCACAAAATAAATTTGTTACCAGATCTTAAACAAATTGATTTGGACTTCTATGAGCATTGTGTTTATGGAAAACAAAAGAGAGTCAGATTTCTCAGAGTCAGAAAAGAAAAGAAGAATGAAAGGTTAGAGCTTGTGCATACAGATATATGGGGACAAGATTAGGTATCATCTCTTGGTGGCTCTCATTATTATGTTATTTTTATTGATTATGCAACTAGAAAAACTTGGGTTTATTGCATTCGACAAAAATATGATGTTTTTGATACTTTTAAGAAATGGAAATCTTTAGTTGAGAATGAGACAGGAAAAAGTTTGAAGTGTCTCAGATCAGATAATGGAGGTGAATATTGTAGCAAGGAGTTTGATGATTATTGTTCATACCATGGGATTTGTAGAGAGAAGACAGTTCCAAGAACACCACAAGAAAATGGTGTGTCAGAAAGGATGAACAGGACAATCATGGAGCATGCAAAGAGTATGAGATTGCATGTTGGTTTGCCCTTATAGTTCTGGGAAAATGTTGTAGATACTATTGTTTACTTAATAAACAAAGGACCTTCAATCTCTTTGGATGGTAGAATTACAGAGGAGGAATGGAAAAGAAAAAAGGTAAACTATTCTTTTTTGAAAACTTTCGGTTGTGAAGCATTTGTCCATATTGATAAAGAAAATAGAACAAAGCTTGAGTCTAAATCCAAAAAGTGTACCTTTATTGGATACGGTGTTAATGGTTTTGGTTTTCAATTATGGGATTATGAAAATAACAAAATCATTAGGAGTAGAGATGTCATATTCAATGAGAAAGTCATGTACAAAGATCAGTTACAGGGAAAGAAACAAGAAGAAGAAAAACAAGAATACAGAGTGCTTGATGAGATCACTGAAAAAGAAATTCCAAAGGAACTTGAAAATCAAAATGTACAACAACAGGAGCAATAGGTACCTCAAACACCTGCAAGTGTTGTTAGAAGATATACTAGGTTAAATATACCCCCTGAAAGATACTCTCCTTCATTGTATTATTTATTGTTGATAGATTCTGGTGAACCAGAATGTTATGAAGAGTTTTGTGCCTCTTTTGTCACCTAAATGAGAAAAACAGAGGTGCTTACAAGCTTAGTTGGGTTAGATAAGCAAGACAGTTGTAAAGGAAAAGGGTTAGAGAAAGAAACATAAAAGAACAAACTAAGAATTAAACTAAGAAATAAAAGAACAACTAAACTATTTAGCATAAGGACATAAGAAGAAAAAACCAATAAGACTCATGTCACCAATGGGAAGGATTATATTAGTGAAGAAAACACCAAGAAGAAAGAGGACTTTGGGTCCCTTCTTCCTCCAAGGGAGGGCTCTTGGACCCCCACAACTAAGAGCTTCTTACAACTTTGAATCAATATTGTGAAAGAATCCCAAGCTAATCCACGCAAGAGGTGAGATGGACTGCCCAATGTAATGGTGCTAGTATACTCTTGATGAGAAAAGAGGATTCCCCAAGAGAATAGAAACAACATAACCTTGCAAATGAATTCCTTGAAAATGAAGTGCACCCATGGCCTTGTTTTATATCACCTCTTTGAGGTATTGTGCAACCAGCTTATAGTGTGAAAAGAGGCTATTTAGGGCATTTTTAGGTCTTTGACCAACCACACAGTCATATTCAACCGAGATTTGTGTGTCAAATCAACTTGGAAGCTGAACCGGAAGTGGGTGGGAGGCCGACCAATTTCATAAATGCGTCATTCTCAAATGTGCACAGCTTTTAGCGACCACAGTCGCGCATCATGCACATGTGCACTTTTAGTGCATTTCTGGATCTCGCATGTGCGCACGAGCCCTGTGTAGTCATAATGCACATTAATTTTATCACTGGTTGTATAGTTTTAGACCTTTTGGAAATGATTTTGTGGTAATTTTGGTCCATGGGTGACCTCATAACTGTTTGACGATACTAGATTTCTGTAACCATTTGCGGATGAAATTTTAGTGATAACAAAGAGGCAATGCAGGTAGACACCAAAAGGAAGTGGGAGCAAGGCATGAAAGAGGAAATGGATTCCTTGGAAAATAACTAGACTTGGGACTTGGTTCAGTTTCCTGCGGGAAAAAGATCATTGCAGAATAAATGGGTTTACAAGTTGAAGGAAGAAGATGGAGGAGAAAAGAAGTACAAGGCTAGACTTGTTGTAAAGGGGTTTGCACAAAAGAAAGGTATAGATTTTGATGAAAGGAGAGGTGAAATCATGAACTGGTGGAGTCAACGAGTTCGCAGGAGGCTCATGAGGGGGGAGCTCTATGACTAGTGGGACATCAGATATGATAGAAGCCTCCCTAGGAGGAAGGGTATCCTCCGTGTCAGTTCCTTTGGATGATACAACGCATACCTGATTGGAAGGATGAAGGAGTGGTGGTGCACCATGGTAAGTTCCTAACAATGATGGGTCTTTGAAAATTTTGGGGCCCATTTCGAAGAGTGGGTATGCTTCAGGATTTGTGTGGATGAGAGGGATAATGTTATCGATGTTGGTAGAAGGGTTAGGCTCATAATGCGAGACTTGGTCAATGGTAATGATATTCTCGTTATGAGGGAACATCATGGTTCTAAAGACGGAAGAGGCAACTGCCTTCATAGCGTACATGTAGCTACGACCGAACAAGATATTATAATCGAGTGGGGCATCAATAACTTCAATGTCAATGAGAATGGTCTTGCCCCCGAGTTCGACAGGGACATTTTGGAAAAGCCCTTTAGGAGAATATGGTCATCCATCATAAGATTTTAAGGTAATGGAAGATGGTATGAGTTCGGGGGAACCAATTTTATGCCATATAGACTTGGACATGATGCATGTGGATGCACCTTCATCGATGATCCATCAATGATCTATAATGTTCCGAATTTTCACTGGGATTTGAAAAGAGATTAGAGCGGAGAGGTGAGGTTCTCCTCTGTCGAGGTCAAATGTGATGAGTTGAGTATCTGCAGGGTTGACTTCCCCCAAGGAGGAAAGTAATGATTTCCGCTGAGTGGGACAAGTTTGAAGGACTTCTAAGACTAACATGGAAGTCGGGGATTATGCTAAGTCATCAACCAAGATGTAATTATGAGTCGCCCTAGCTTGGGGATTGTGGACATTCCTGTGCAATGGCATGCGAGGGATGCGAAGAGGTGTTTCGGTGTTAGGGCGAGGAATCACCAATGGAGGTCTCGTTGGTGCTGAGATTGTTTCTGGGGGAATGGGAGGAGACTCAGCGGGTGCACAGTATTGACGACTACATGTTTGCAGAAGGATTTCTTCCTCACTAGTGAGGAGGATAGTACAATCTGTGGGATTGTTTGGATTGAGATAATGTCTCAACTGTGGTGCAGTAAGCTATGTGTCCTGTTGGGCGTTCATCACACCCTAGTGTGGAATGGGATTCTGAAACATGGTTGGGGGAGGTTTTTGGTTGTATTGTTGTGGGGCCTGATGAGGTGCAGGCGGTGCTAGTGAGTGTGGTACACTTCCTGAGTCTTTCATCCATTTAAAATCAGTGATTTGGGGGAAATGATGAGTATAATGATTGAAATCACCGCAAAGGGAACAAGGGAAGGTGGTTCTAATAGTATTGTTATTTCTCCCTTGATGCTTGTTGTTATTTCCCCCATGGGGGTTCTGATTCCTTTGATTCTGGTTACCCCCAGTAGGTTGGTTCTGTAGGGGGTGATTCTCACCTTGACCTGGGTTGCTATTGTTCCTTTTTTTTCCTTTCTTTTTGGCATTATTAAACTGATGGGTCAGATTTGACGTATTAAGTTGTTCAAAAATTTGATATTGCTGAAGGGGAGAGGGTTGAACAAAATTCACCCCAGCGTGAGGGTGTGGTTGTGGTGGGGCCATGGGCAGTGGAGGACCAGGAAATGGAAAGTACAGATTCTGTGGGAGTTGTGATCCGTAAGGTACATAGGAAGGCATGGCACTTTCGCTAGTACTTAGAGTATAAGCTAAGGTAGAAGGAGTACCAGAACTTGTTTGGATTGGTGGGAGTATTGTGGGTGCTAGCAGTGGCACACTGGTGGGTAGGGGAAGAGCAATAGGGTATGGTTGTTGATAAGGGGGTGGAGGGTAATAAGAGGTTCCCCCATATGTCGGCGGATATTGAGGTGTGCCATACATTGGTGGTTGTTGGGGTTGTGGACTGTGGTGCGTGGTATTACCAATCAATCTGTCTGCTGAGTGAGACATCCTGAGTTTGTCTTGGTCGAATGGCACAAGTTTTGGGAGATTAGGAAGTACTATGTACAAGCACCCTGATTGTGAATAGATGAGGTGGTATTGTTGAGCCTTACTGATGGCTTATTTTCTGATTGAGGGAAGGTGGAAGCTACATCTTTATCGAGGAGAGAGACAAGTGATCTGAGAAACCAGTCAAGACACTATTGTTTGGTGGTTTCAGCTTTGCACAAACTACACCATCTACGCCACTTGTGAATGTGATCAACGATATGTGTGGCTGAGGTTTGTTTAAAATTAGAGAGTAGTTCAGGACCATTGTCATGGCAGATTATTAATTGGAAGAAGGTCAAAAATTCTTTGGCCAAGGACTCGAAATTCGCATGGGACCCTGATTTTTCGTCTACATACCATTTCGTTGATGGGCTAGTGAGCGTGCGTTGAAATAATCATAGTCGGATGGAGTCATCCATAATGTTGTTGGAAGAGCACCATAGGTGGAAAGTCATGACATGGTTGGTAGGGTCATGCCCTGCCTTTCCTTCAAACTTGGGGATGTCTGAAGGTAGTTTGGTAGGAATTGCAGGCCGTGTGGGTTCATGCAATATAGGATCATTTGTGAGTTTGCTTAGATCTGGTATGTTAAGAGAGGCCAAATATGGCATCTGGAGTGGTGGCGGAGGATTAATTCTAGCCATGGTGTGAGTGTTCTTTGAACCTAATCCTTGAGGGGGGATAGGTGGGTTGGTACTCCTCCCTTGAGAGGAAGTCGCCCCCCTGCTTCCATGTAAAGGAGAGCAAGTGGACGGTGGACCTTGGGAAGTGGACCCAAGTAAGGTGGAACAAAGCAAAGTTGATCCTAATACAATGGCACTCACAGGAGTGTGAGAAGGTGGGGCCGATGAGTTGACAAGACTAGTAACTCCCCCTAAAATAGGAGGGAGGTTTACTAAGCATCTGGAGCGAAGGGGGTTCTGTGGGTCCCCTATGATGTCCGACTAGCTGAGTGGATGTGTGTGAATTGTGGTGAGAGTAATAAATAAACAAGAGCCTTTTGTTGTAATTTTTGAACTTTGCACGATATATATCTAAATCAAAATGTAATCAGAAGTGCATCATACATACAATATTTTGAAAAAGAAGCATATATGTGGATGAGTGGGTTTTTTTCGTGTGGGGGATCAAAGAAAACAAATGCTCGGGTCCTAAAAGACGTAGCGTCCTTCTTCTCAAATAGCACTGGACCTTCCAATAGTACTCAACAGTGGGCTCTGAAGTCACCGGAAGAGAAACTAGTGAAGGATGAAGTAATTAGTTGTTATGAGGGGTAAAGGGGGCATATCCCGAAAGAGATGGCGATATTTCCCAATAGCCACACAAAATCTGATCAAGCTGCAATTGCAGCCCACAATTTCCACCCAGGTAGATGTCCTAAAATTTGGTCACTAGGTACCTCAGTCAAAGTGCGACATTTATATTTTCAGCCTAAGAAATGGGTCACGGGCTGGATCCCGTCCAAGAGGTGGGTGCCTCAAGGGGGGATTCATAGAACAATTGGACCTCAGCCTTCAGCCCTTCACGAGTATCTCCTTGCCTTATGGTGTTAGGAAAACTTGACTTGGGGGGGGTTTAGTTCCCTATTTGACAACTTCTATTATTTTGACAATGTGAGAACCAGATAATGGGGAGTTAATTGGATGCCTATCCTCGAAATCCTACCTAGACTAAAAACTTTCTTTTGGCACCTCCAGTGGAGGAAAACTTAGTGAGTTTTTAGAAAAAAATTAGATGTGGTTTATTTGAGAGATTAGGGGTGTGAGCCAATCTCATTGAAATTAAACGAGAGTGGATAGTTTCATCAAGAAAAGGGTGGGGTGTTTCAAAATCCCTTTGGGGGAAACTTACTTTGACCTCCACATTTCGAGATGAAAACTATGTGAGCGATAAGTGACTTTTGTGTGTGAATGAGTGAAAGTGTGCCAATGCATGTTTTAATGAATTAGGTGTCACCTTGCTGCATGTGGACTTCACTTGGTCCTTACAAGTGTTGATTACCTAATTAACTAAATGCTTTTGGTACAACCTTGCGTAATTCAAAAGTCCCTAGGAAGCTAGCATGTGGACATGTGGGTCCTTTACTATTCCTTTAACTCCCTATTGTGATTTAATCTAAGAAATATTTGAAACTATCCTAGATTGTGATCATGTGGGCATGTATGGGCTCATTACAAAACCTTTAAACTTCCCTAGTGATTTAATCTAAGAAAGTAAATTTCAACACTATCCTATCTTTGTAGCATGTGGACATGTATGGGCCCGTTACAATCTTGAGATGTGTTTGAAAAATAAACTAAGGAGAGTCCCGAGGGGGTTGTTGTCCTCTCCTAAAGGTTTTAGTCTTTTTAAGGGAGATGAAATTGCCCTACAACCTTTTTCTGATTCTTAGGATCGCATTGAAGCGTGAGAGAAGAGCATACTGAACGATTGTTATCCAAATTCTGGTCCCGATGCAAATTTTATGTGATTACAAATGATTCCAACTTATACTTTTAGTCAAAGTAAGCCATCCGTGTGGAAAAATGAAAGAAAAAGAGGAAATAGTGATTTTAAACCCCCTAAGTTCCTATGTGTTTTGACTAATCCCTTTATATGGAGAGGGAACTAAGTGTGGTGTAGATTACAACATGCATGAAATCATTTTTAAGAAGGCTAGAGGCCTTCCCCAAATCACAAGCAAGCTTACAATGTGTATTTTTCTGCACAGGTGCACTGGTCTCAAAGTAGAGAGAGGCACACTGAGCGCTTGTGCATGAACCGAAATAGTCTTTTAGGTGTAGGTGTGTAGAAAAACACAATAAATTCGGTGCACGTGCGCACGATGCGCGACTGTGGGCCAATAAACCCACGCACAATTGACACACGGCCGTAAAGAAAATTTCGGATGGAATTCTCTCAATTCAACTTTGAATTGGATGTTTTGTAGGTCAGCTTGGGACGGTTAAGGTACCTGCAGGTTAAATAAACCAAAAGAAGAGATATAAAAACCCAAATGGGGTAGGAAATTGATACCTTTCCCCAGTGGAGTTGTCAATCGGTTGCACCTCTTTTGTCACCTAAATGATCAAAACAGAGGTGCTTACAAGCTTAGTTGGGTTAGCTAAGAAAGACAGTTTTAAAGGAAAAGGGTTAGAGAAAGAAACATAAAAGAACAAACTAAGAATTAAACTAAGAAATAAAAGAACAACTAATCTATTGAGCATAAGGACATAAGAACAAAAAACCAATAAGACTCATGTCACCAATGGCAAGGATTATATTAGTGAAAGAAAACACCAAGAAGAAAGAGGACTTTGGGTCCCTTCTTCCTCCAAGGGAGGGCTCTTAGACCCCCACAACTAAGCTCTTCTTACAAATTTGAATGAATATGGTGAAAGAATCCCAAGCTAATCCACTCAAGAGGTGAGATGGATTGCCCAATGTAATGGTGCTAGTATACTCCTTAGGAGAAAAGAGGATTTCCTAATAGAATAGCAACATCATAACCTTGCAAATGAATTCCTTGAAAATGAAGTGCACCCATGGCCTTGTTTTATAGCACCTCTTTGAGGTATTGTGCAACCAGATTATAATGTGAAAAGAGGCTATTTAGGGCATTTTTAGGTCTTTGACCAGCCACCCAGTTGGATTCAGCTGAGATTTGGGTGTCAAATCAACTTGGAAGCTGAACCAGAAGTGGTTGGGAGGCTAACCAATCTCATAAATGCAACGTTCTCAGATGTGCATGGCTTTTAGCAACCACAGTCATGCATCGTGCGCATGTGCACTTTTAGTGTGTTTCTGGATTGCGCTTGTGCGCATGTGCCCTGTGTAGTCATAGCGCACCTTAATTTTATCACTTGTTGTATAGTTTTGGACCTTTTGGAAATGATTTTGTGGTAATTTTCATCCATGGGTGACTTCATAACTATTTGATGATGCTAGATTTCTGTAACCATTTGCGGAAGAAATTTCAGTGATAATAGATGCCCCCTGATGGATGAGGTTAGGAGCATACGTATAGCCAAAATTCATCAATGTTTCTTCTACTAAGAGTGCCATTGTAAGAGAGAGCGATAGTGAGAGTATCAAGAGTGACCCGTTGGAGGGAGAAGGGAACTTGTAGGACCCAACCTTCCATAAGGCGTGTAAAAATAATTTGTGTACAAACGAGGCGGGCATGCCCCATGCTCGTGTCATGTAACTGAAAAAAGAATGGTATTTGTATAGTAACTGAAATGATGTGTTGATGTAGACAACTGCAGTGCCCTTAGGGGTAGTCATGATAAAGGAAGAGGACAATTCTGAGAAGGAACATACTCTAAATAGTAGGCAATGACACCTGTAAGAAGTATCACAGATTCTGTAGGCATTGATAGCCCAACCAAGTTCAGAGGTCATCGGAAAATATAAGAAACAACTGCAATAGTCGTAAAGTAAGACCCACCGCAGCATGAGAAAGTGTTGAAGTTGAATGCTATGGAGGTCAACGACATCAAAGAGAAATTATGGTTCTCCCTATGCCATCTGATACCTCTCATTGGAAAGGTAATGAGAGTCAAGATACTGTCGCCCTTCTGGAAACTGTGTTGATGTCGACAAAAGGGGGACGCGACTCCAAGAAGCAAAGGGCTTCATGAAATCTACTAGGTGAGGTTAGGAACTGAGGAGGTACATGGATGAAATCAAGATGTATGAAGACTCAAAACTTCCCTTGGTTGGGGGTATATGCGAAGTATAAGTGGTCATAACCGTTCAATTAGGTTGAGTGGCAGGGGAATAACAAGACGTGGGATAAGTTGTGCAAGAGGTGGGACAAAGTGGACAAACTCAGAGAGCATAGGTAAGTGGTCGATGGTATACTCAGATTATATGGATGATGTCAACAGGAGTAGATGATAAGGAGTGCCCCAACCAAGGGAGACATGGGTTGCGTTTTCCAAAAAAGGGAAGAAGGTCGCCAAAGGTGACGACAAAAAGATATGTAAATGCTGGAAACAAAGGCTTTTTACAATTTATAAAGAATAATTTTGGATGAGTGTACAAATACAGAAACAGGTGCCCCAATGTAATATGGTTGAGCCAGTGAGGGCACAATGTTCTTGGAGAACTGGTGGAGGTTGGGGGCCCCATGGGTGGGTTTTTGTATGAGGTAGATGGTATGGAGGGAAATTTGCAGAGGGAAAAACTGATTGTGGATAAAATGGAGGGTTAATGATACTGTGGAGGCGCAGTCAAAATAGAACCTTGAAGAGATAACCTGGGAATCCATTGGGAAAGCTAGAAAAATGAGGAGAAGGAGTATGTGGCTGATTCATGACATGATGTAAGACTATTGGGACTCCCATCCCTAAAGGGTTGAAAAACAACATGAGTTTCAAAGTGCCAAAGGGTGCTATGAATGGGAAAACTCATGTGGGGGAGTGTCCTACCAGGTGACAATACCCAAAATGCAATGGAGGTGTCGATACTGCAGGGCCGGAGATGGGGATATTAAAGGAAAATTTCAAAGGGTGTGACTAGAGATCCAAGTGAGATTTAGAGGGAATGATTACATGCCAGTGTTGATTATATACCTGAAAGGGTTGTGTTGATGTATGATGACCAAGTACCTGAACATATGAAAACCAAATACCCAACATGAATAATATCTGAGGAGAATCGAACATACAAGCATTTATTTGATAATTTTTAAGATGAGCATGCATACTTGGAAGGGGTATGAAAAAATGGTGCCCCGGGGGCTAAGGATAAAAAATGGCCTGGGGACTGTCTTGATGTAGATGATGGGATGTTGATTCTGTGGCTAAAGACGGATCGAAAAACGGACACCCAGAGTTCCCGGAATGGTGTTTGGAAGTTTCGCGGAAAGGGATATATATAGTTGTAGGGCCCACATTGTCACCTCATTTTTACTTGATGTCAAAGTGATTGGATGAGAGGTATTTAGAGGAGATTTGGAGATTCCGGGAGAATGAGGCAACCGATTCAGGACCAAGGAGCTTCAGGTTAGTAGTCTTATCGTCCTACATAGAAGTAGGTTTTCAATTTGTGGGCAGGGCCTGTATAGAGGGTCGTACAGGGGTTTTTATGGGTGTGGGCCCCTCAGTGCATGGGAGATCCAGAAATATGCATGCACGGGTGCGCACATGTTATCCAGATATTCATGCATGGGTGCACTCGTAGGGGGGAAAAAGGCACGCATGGTATGCACGCTTGTTTGCTACGCAGTTTGACATGGGTGCGCGGTTGTGTAGTGGACAGACACGCTGTGATGCGTGCCTGTGTTCATGACAGGGTCGAATGGAGGCGCCATTGTATGGCAGATAGGTGCGCACTCATGAATTCCTAAGGGATGAATAGGTGCGCATATGTGCACACCTATGGGCTGAATAGGTGCACATATGTTCACACCTATGGGTTAAAGAACTGTGCCTTGGAGACAAGGTTGATGGGTGCAAAACTCATCTTTTTTTGGAGATTTTAATGTGTTTTATGGTCAAGATGGCTGATCTAGGACTGTATTATGTGGTTGCAGGCGATCATTTGTATGATGTCGGTCCACTGGCGAGAGTGGGACTGGTCACAACTGAGGGATGCCATGGCTATTGAGGATCCTGGGGTTCGTACGACTTTGGTAGCATGTGGGCTACTAAAGTTCTTCGAGTGCCTGTTGATACAGAATCAGGAGTATCTTCTGCAGTTTTTGATCTGGATGTGGAGTCTGGATCTACATTGTTTTATGGTGTGGGGAGAGTAGCTAGCCTTCACTGTGGTGGAGGATGTGTACTTTCTGACTGGGCTCCCTTTTCGGAGAACACCCCTACCGGTGGAGCCTGTGTTACTTGGGGATGTGCAGTTAGCTAGCTTGGGCCGGAGGTATTGTTTGAGGGAGAACTTCATGTCAGTCTCCGTAGTGAGTATCAAGGTGATGGATGCTTTAGTTCATCGTTGTGTAGCAGCGATGATTGTGAGGGTATATGGGTCCCTCACAACTCAATGGATCAATGGTGGTCAACTGAGGGTTATGGGGAGGGCACTGATCGGAGAGCATTTTTCTTGGGGTTTGATACTGCATGCCAAGATGGTAGGGCAGTTGGACAGATGTCAGACTCCAGACCCAGGGGAATTTCCCTTTGGGTCCATCTTGGTGGCTTGGTTTTTGGAGAGGGTGTCGATTTTTCACCCTAGATTTTTACTGGGCACACTTGGTGTGCGAGAGCTGCGATTGAGGTGGTGGTAGATGATTTTGATTCGCCATGGTGGTGGTGAGGGTGTCCATCTTTTCACGGCCGAGGCTGCACAAGTGTGGCGACAGATGCTGCAGATCATACTGCAGTATCCATACTGTGGGGTTGACTTCTGGGGTGATCCAGATATGGTGTTACCTCCAAGGGAGGTGTTAGACCACCGAGGTATGTTTTTTATTTTGATATGTTGATTTTTGAGATAGCATGACATGTGTATTATGTATATATGTTCATACTATCGTTTGGTTGTTTGTATGTGCAGATGTGGGACCTAATGGGTGTGAGGTTGATTTGATGAGAGCACCGGCTCGTCAGGGGCTAGTGAGACCGCCGCGGGGAGAGCTGCAGACAGGAGAGAGACGTCGGCACAAGGATGTTGAGGAGAGACCATTTGGTGACGAGAGAGCGACTAGGAGATGTTGTTTTGATGACCCTGGTGTCGGTCCATCGCATGCTACTCCGGTGGAGGCCAAGGGATATTTTGAGGATATTCATCATTGCTTGGAGGCGGTGCTACAGTGAGTGTCTGAGGGCATGTGGTCACGCATCTAGGACGAGGGCATCCTGGAGCAGTGTGTGGGAGTGTCGCTGACATGGTGGACCATGGTGTGGAGAGCAGTAGTAACATGTGCTGCGATGACTGAGCGGTTACCTCCAGGTCCGGAGGGACTGATAGTGGGTGGGGCACCACTGCCTGAGGGGGCGGTAGGAGGTGGTGCTCTAGAGGCACCTTGAGTGTCGTTGTATGTTTGTATTTTTGTATATAGGCTGGTGAGCCCATTTTGGTGTAGTGGCACCAGTTTTGTACCGAGGTGCTTCATTGGCCTGCAGTTTTGTATACAATGTATTTTATGTGTATGTAAACATTTTGATGGCACTGTTGACTAATATATATATATATATATATGTGTGTGTGTGTGTGTGTGTGTGTGTGTGTGTGTGTGTGCGCCCGCCTGTGGGTTAAAGAACCATGCCTTGGAGACAAGGCTGATGGGTGCAAAACTCATCTTTTTTTGGAGATTTTAATGTGTTTTATGGTCAAGATGGCTGATCTAGGACTGTATTATGTGGTTGCAGGTGATCATTTGTACGATGTTGGTCCACTGGCGAGAGTGGGACTGGTCACAACTGAGGGATGCCATGGCTATTGAGGATCTTGGGGTTCGTACAACTTTGGTAGCCTGTGGGCTGCTGAAGTTCTTCGAGTGCCCGTTGATAAAGACTCAGGAGTATCTTCTACATTTTTTGATCTGGATGTGGAGTTTGGATCTGCATTGTTTTATGGTGCAGAGAGAGAAGCTAGCGTTCACTGCGGTGGAGGATGTGTACTTTCTGACTGGGCTCCCTTTTCGGAGAACACCCCTACCGACGGAGCCTGTGTTACTTGGGGACGTGCAGTTAGCTAGCTTGGGCCGGAGGTATTGTTTGAGGGAGAACTTCATGTTAGGCTCTGTAGTGAGTATCAAGGTGATGGATGCTTTAGTTCATCGCTGTGTAGTAGCGATGATTGTGAGGCTATATGGGTCCCTCGCGACTCAGCGGATCAGTGGTGGTCAACTGAGGGTTATGGGGAGGGCACTGGTCGGAGAGCATTTTGCTTGGGGTTTGATACTGCATGCCAAGATGGTAGGGTAGTTGGACATATGTCAGACTCCAGACCCAGGGGAATTTCCCTTTGTGTCCATCTTGGTGGCCTGGTTTTTGGAGAGGGTGTCGATGTTGTGCCCTAGATTTTTATTGGGCACACTTGGTGTGCGAGAGCCACGATTGAGGTGGTGGTAGAATATTTTGATTCACCATGGTGGTGGTGAGGGTGGCCATTTTTTCATGGCCGAGGCTACACAGGTGTGGCGACAGATGCTACAGATCATACTGCAGTATCCATACTATGGGGTTGACTTCCGGGGTGATCCGGATATGGTGTTACCTCCAGGGGAGGTGTTTGACCACCGAGGTATGTTTGTGATTTTGATATGTTGATTTTTGAGATAGCATGACATGTGTATTATGTATAGATTTTCATACTATCGTTTGGTTGTTTGTATGTGCAGATGTGGGACCTCGCGGGTGTGAGGTTGATTTGATGAGAGCACCGGCTCATCAGGGGCTAGTGAGATCGACGCGGGGAGAGATGCAGGCAGGAGAGAGACGATGGCATGAGGATGTTAAGGAGAGACCATTCAGTGACGAGAGAGCGGCTAGGAGATGATGTTTTGATGACCCTGGTGTCGATCCATCGCATGCTCCTCCGGTGGAGGCCAGGGGATATTTTGAGGATATTCGCCGCCGCTTGGAGGCGGTTCTACAGTGAGTGTTTGAGGGAATGTGGTCACGCATCTAGGACAAGGGCATCCTGGAGCAGTGTGTGGGAGTGTTGCTGACATGGTGGACCATGGTGTGGAGAGCAGCAGTAGCAGGTGCTGCGATGACTGAGCAGTTACCTCCAGGTCCGGAAGGACTGATAGTGGGTGGGGCACCACTGCCTGAGGGGGGGTAGGAGGTGGTGCTCTAGAGACACCTTGAGTGTCGTTGTATGTTTGTATTTTTGTATATAGGCTGGTGAGCCCATTTTGGTGTAGTGGCACCAGTTTTGTACCGAGGTGCTTCATTGGCCTGTAGTTTTGTATACGATGTATTTTATGTGTATGTAAACATTTTGATGGCACTGTTGACTGATTTCTATATATATATATATATATGAGTATACATTTTTGGTTCTTTGTGATGTTTACATGTGTTTTCTAATGCGTTGATGATGTCTAATCTATATATGTTGTGACAGGCTCTTGATGGTTTATGTGTGTGTAGAGATATCTTGATGTGATATATTCCAATCGAGTATAATGTTAGCTAGGTTATCTGTAATTTGATTCAATTGTCTTGGAATATGTGTAAATGGAATGAGATCAAAATGTCGAGATAAAAGTCTAACTTGCAGGTATTTGCGAAAGAGGCAAGGATCGCGGA
This sequence comes from Picea engelmannii, assembly GCA_009831015.1. Lineage (NCBI taxonomy): Eukaryota > Viridiplantae > Streptophyta > Pinopsida > Pinales > Pinaceae > Picea > Picea engelmannii. Next base: position 325,295 of record ML778825.1, on the reverse strand, counting down.
CATGGTACACATTGTTGAGCTGGAGGACGACTAGTTGGGACTCAAGAAAGACACTAAGGTGACAAATACGATGATTACGGGCATCAGTGAGGAGGTCAATGATGACAGTGTACTCAGTTTGGTTGTTGGTTGTTGAACCCAAACATATGTCGCTAGAGTGAAGCAGTTCATGTGAGAGAAAATAGAGAACCCAAGCTGCCGAAGAGATGTTTTGTGTCCAACGGCTGGCACCGTTAGCGTAACTGGTGTGGTAGGCCGATGGAGGAAGCATCTATCAATAACACAAATGATAGTTTAGACGTGAGGGATGGAAAAAAAGGATTAAAAACACTATAAAAGAAATAACCTAATGTAGAATGGCTACGCTTAGGCGTAAAATTTCTTTAAGTATAACTCGTTGACGGGTTCTTTGAGAGAGAGGCATTCGGGGGAAGCTAGGATGTATGTGCCTTTGGTGAGGCAATGTTGGATAATGTAGGGGCCATGCCATAGTGACTCAAATTTTCCATGACCGAGGGTATCATGAGTGATATCGTAAGAAAGGACGAGGTCACCTTCGTGAAATGAGCGAAGGTTGACATGGCAATCAAAGGTGGCCTTTGACCATTTTTTGGCTGCCTCATTGTTCTATAATGCAGATCGATGATCTTAATCCAGGGACTCTAAGTTCAACAAATTCTGCTCCATGGGAGAAGTGTCAGGTAATAGCTCAATTGCGGTGCCTAAGGTGGGAATTTCTCACTCGATGGGAAGAGTGGCCTCAACCCCATGGACTAGATGAAATGGTGTGAAACCAGTAGTTGTTTTCACGACCGTACGGTAAGCCCATAACGCGAAAAATAACATATGATGCCAATTGGTCTTATGTTTGTTAACCATGCACTGCAACATGGTATTGAGGACCTTTTTAACTACTTTGACCTATCTGTTAGACTGAGGGTAATATGGTGAGGCAAACTCATGGGAGAATCCCAACTATGATGAGAGTTCGACAAAAATATCATTCTCGAAATGTTTCCCGTGATCGGAAACTAGTTGGAGTGGTACTCCAAAGTGGGATATGAAGTGATTAAAGAAAAAATGCACTACAGTGTCAGCAGTGTTGTTGAAGGTGGGCATGGCTTCAACAAATTTTGTGAAGTAATCGACTACAACAATAATGTATTTGTGTCCATTGCTGGATGGGGGGTTACAAGTCATGAAGTCGATGCCCCATTTACAAAAGGGGCCTGCAGTAATGACTGGGTGGAGAAGAGCAGGTGGTGCTCGTGCTTTGTTGGCGTAAAGATGACATTTATTGCATCTCTTCACAACGTGAATGCAATTGTGAAACAATGTAGGCTAAAAGTAACCTGCTTGGATGATTTTCTAAGCAGTGGACATCCCCGAAAGATGGCCTCCGCACGCGCCGCTATGGAATTCGTTCAAGAATCTATCGGCCTTGTCAATGGTTAAGCATTGATAGAGTATGGTGTCGACCCCTCATTGATATAAGATATCTCCAATGAGGAGATAGCGGGGGGCCTGGTGGAAAATACGACGGAGATCATCTCGTGAGAGGTGGTTACCAAAATTTTGGGTTCAAAGGTAGACGAGGAGGTCGTCGTACTAAGGATCATACGAAGTGATATAAAAGAGATGTTCATCGAGGAAGTCGATATTGATGGGGGCACTAGTAGTATCATAGGGGAAGGCCATGATAAGTTCAGCGAGGATGAGAGCTTTCTTGCTCTTGGGTGTAGAAAATTCAAGATCATACTCTTGAAGGATAACAATCCATCGGGAAAATTTGCCATTAATTTGCTGACGACTGAGCAAGTATTGCATAAGGTTGGAATCTTCTATGACTTTAGTTGTGCGAAGCAGAATGTAATGGCACAGTTTCTGGACTGTGAGGATGAGTGCAAGGGCTATTTTCTCTTCATGATTATACTTTAGGGGTGGCCCTGAGAGGTTTTTACTAATGTAGTAAATGACATGCTCACGATCGTCATCGCCAATTTGAAGGAGAACTCCTGCTATTGAGATAGTTGATGATGATATGTAGAGGATATAGTCGCAATTATAGTCGGGTGAAATAATTAAAGGGGAATTAGAGAGCGCCATTTTAAGATCATCGAATTCTTTTTGGGCATGTTCATCCCAGTGAAATGGGATGTCGTGGCGTAGTAGGCGAAGGAAACCATGTGCTCGAGTGGCATAGTCAGGGACAAATCCCCTTAGAAAGTTATCTTTTCCTTGTAGGATCTGGAGTTGACGTAAATTCCGGGGGGGGGGGTGGAATTTATGTGATGGCTTGGACTTTGATGGGGTCCATGGTAATATCGCTTTAGGAAATGATGAATCTGAGGAGGTGCCCAACAGTGATGCATAACACACACTTTAGGGGGTTCAAGTGGATGTTGTACTGACGACACCGTTGGAAGATGATCCGTAAATCATTAATATGTTGGGTGCATTTTTTGGATCGAGTTGTGACATCATCCAAGTATGCAAGGATGATATGAGCCAGATCGTGGAAAATGTATGTCATAGCCCATTGGAAAGTTTCCCCAGCATTCTTTAGGCCAAAAGGAATGACATGATATGCAAAAGTACCCCAAGGGGTGGTGAATGCGGTTGTGTATTGATCGGCTAGGTGGATTTGAATTTGATTATAACCAGAGAATCCATCCATGAAGGACAGAGCCTTGTAGCCTGCGCAGTCATCGATAATTTGATTGATGAAAGGCATTGGAAAGTTGTCCTTGGGACATGCATGATTGAGATCACGAAAGTCCGTGTAGACATGGATAGTGCCCTATTTTTTGTTAATGGGTACAAGGTTGGAAACCCATGAGGCATAGGTGATGGGGTAGATGAACCCAGCCACGCATAATTTGTCAATCTCGGCTTTAATGGCCGCTGCTTTGGATGGGTGTAGCGGTCATTGTTTTTGACGAACTGGTGTAATATCAAGCCAGGTGTTAATGCGATGTTTGACAATACAGGGATCAAGGCCAGGCATCTCTATGTATGACCAGGCAAAAATATCCTGATATTCTTGGAAGAGGGATTTATAGGCAGTGATTTCTTGAGGAGTGCATGCAGCGCCAATGGTGATTTCCTCGATGATTCCATTTTTTATGGAAATATCGATTTTGATGGTCGGGGAAATGTTGTCCATGTTTCCTTCTTCAAAAGCATCAGGGGTAGGAATGGGGTTTTTGAAGCAGTCGATATGCCCTGATGGGATAAAATCCTTGGTTTCGACTGCATATATGGGGTGTTGGTTAGGAGGTGTGGAGGCTTCCTGTGGAAATAAGAGTGCTCTGTGGTGTAGCACATCCCATGGGTAGTCGAGGGTGTTTAACTCTTCGAGTATGTCCTTGTCACAGTGGAATTGGTGAGAATACAAGGGATCATAAAGAGTGATATCGGTGACTGTCACCATGTGGTTGTCCTCTGGTAATGAAGAAGAAGGGGGAAAAATGCAATGAGATTGTGATGGTTTTCTCGACATAAACCAAATATCGAGGTACTGAGGAGTACCAGTGGTAGTTGGATGTAAAATTTCCGTAGGGAAATGAATAGGAGAATCGGGGGGATTTGGGGGTAAATCCTCGGATAAGTCATCCAAGGACCATGGAGGAATAGGGAGTGCCTCTGGTTCAGGAGAAATGATATGAAGAATCTCTAGTGATGAGGTAAGGTCAACCATCGATTCTATAGGGGGTGTAGGGTTTTGAATCAAGGTCGATTGGCATTGCCTGTATTCGATGATCATAGGACATTGGTATGTAAAATGATCTAAGGATTCACATAGAGAGCAAGGGAATCTCATACGTTCATTGAATGAAGTTGTGACATAACGGATGTCGATGATGTTTGGTAGGGATGATGTAGCTGGATTGGGTTCGTTATGGAAGCTTTGGCATACTACGACTAATGTCTACCGGAAGTGAGGTAGTACTGGGCAATGATGTGTATAATGGCCATATTCTAAACATATAGCACAAGAGAATTTGGTTCACAGCCCTTTGCTACTTGAGTTAGGGGAGGTAGTGGAAGTACTTGCTACAGTGGTGAGCGGTGATGGTGTTTGATTGAGGGGAATTAGGTTACGTAACTCTTGTAGAGATGGGAATTTGTTGGTTGGGTGTCCATCTTTTTAACATAACGCACAAGGAGGTTGGACGCGTGGGGGGAGTGGAGCTATGGGCTCCTTCTTCTTTGGCCTTCTCGTAGCTATGGCAGGGAGGTTAGTGAGTGGGGGTGTAGAGGGTATTGTGGGAGTGAGTATGGGAATCGTCATTGGGATTCCTTCCATTTGGGGGGGAAGGGATGGTTGAGGAACCATCTCTGGTGGATGTAAATACTAAACTAGAATTGCCAACACCATATTAGGGAGAGTAAGTGTTGCAGCTACTTGGAAAGCTTGTATGCCTAGTGGAGGGTAAAAGAAGGGGATTTGAGTAATGTCTTGGGGAACTGTCTCCCAAACTAGGATATGGCCTTGGGGAGAGGTGAGATCATGAACTGGTGGAGTTGACAAGTTTGCAGGAGGCTCATGAGGGGGGAGCTATGCGACTAGTGGGACATCAGATATGATAGAAGCCTCCCTAGGAGGAAGGGTATCCTCCGTGTTAGTTCCTTTGGACGATATGACACATACCTGATTGGAATGATGAAGGAGCGGTGGTGCACCATGGTAAGTTCCTAACAATGATGGGTCTTTGAAAATTTTGGGACCCATTTCGATGAGTGGGTATGCTTCAGGATTCGTGTGGATAAGAGGGAGAATGTTATCGATGTTGGAAGAAGGGTTAGGCTCATAATGTGAAACTTGGTCAATGGTAATGATCTTCCCATTATGGGGGAACATCATGGTTTGAAAGACGAAAGAGGCAACTGCCTTCATAGCGTACATCTAGCTATGACTGAACAAGATATTATAATCGAGTGGGACATCGATAACTTCAATGTCGATGAGAATGGTCTTGCCCCCGAGTTCGATAGGGACATTTTGGAAGAGCCCTTGAGGAGAAGATGGTCATCCGTCATAATCTCTTAAGGTAAAGTCAGATGGTATGAGTTCAGGGTAGCCAATTTTATGCCATATAGACTTGGACATGATGCATGTGGATGCGCCTTCATCGATGATGCATCGATGAACTGTAATGTTCCAAATTTTCACTGGGATTTGAAAAGAGATTAGAGCATGGAGGCGAGGTTCTCCGCTGTCGAGGTCAAATGTGATGACTTGAGTATCTACGAGTTCGACTGCCCCTAAGGAAAAAAGTAATGATTTTCGTTGAGTGGGACAAGTTTGAAGGACTTCTAAGACTAACATGGTAGCCGGGGATTGTGCTAAGTCATCGACCAGGATGTAATTATGAGCCGCCCTAGCTTGGGGGTTGTGGACATTCCTATGCAATGGGATGCGAGGGATGCAAAGAGGTGTTTCGACATTAGGTTGAGGAATCACCAATGGGGGTCTCGTTGGTGCTGGGCTTGTTTCTAGGGGAATGTGAGGAGACTCAATGAGTGCACGGTATTGACAACTACGTGTTTGGAGAAGGATTTCTTCCTCATTGGTGAGGAGGATAGTACGATCTAAGGGATTGTTTGGATTGTAATACCATCCCAACTGTGGTGGGGTAGGTTGTGTGTCTTGTTGGGTGTTCATCATGTTAGAAAAAACAAGACCGCGGAGCAATAAAATAAAACAAATGCGGAAATAAAACACAAAAGATACACAATACAAGAGAGACACAGATTTACATGGTTCACCCAGTGTGGGCTACATCCACCAGAGAAATTTCCAGGTCCTTTCTTTATTATTATCCAACAAAATGAATGGATACAACCTACATAGCTGCAATACATTTCCCTCATAAAAGAGGGTTGCCTTCTAGGGAAAAAAACCCTAACATAATCTCTATCATTAGATCTGCGACCTTATAATGAACGATCTAGATTTACATTGAAATTACAATATATATTTTACAAGGCAATTTTTGCTTCGGGGGCTTCACCCCCAAACCCCCGCTGGGGGCCCACTTGCCCCCAAACCCCCCAGCTAGGGAGATAGCCCCCCCGGACCCCACAGAGGGGGTACCCCTCCTCTACACTCCCCCGCGTGGAAGAGTGTACATACTTCTGGGGTGTAAATACTTCATGGGGTATAAACACGGCTGAAAGTAAAAGACCTCTAAATCAGGAAGATAATCGGGCTCCACAACCAACAATCTCCCACTTGGAGACTGATCTCAACAACTCCATCGTTGTTGTATAGGCTGGACTCTGAACCTTCTTGGACCTAGAAAATTTCTCATCTTCATCTTCATTCTTGAAGACCAACTGAAACTAAGCAAGAACTCAGTTTCTCCCTGGTTACTCCCTTTGTTAACATGTCTACAGGATTCTGGCTAGTGTGTATCTTTTCCAACTTCAATTGTCCATCTTCCAAGGTGGATCGTATGAAGTGGTACCTCAACTGTATATGCTTAGTC
>ML778825.1:274777-290909 GCA_009831015.1 Picea engelmannii | reverse complement strand
CTCTCTCTCTACTCCTTCCCCCCCTATATCTCCCTCTCCTTCACTCTCACACAGTCTCTTTGTATTCCCCTCTCCCATTCTCACACTTTGTTTCTTCCTCTCTCTCCACCCCCTCTCATTACATGATGGAATGACAACAGAGGGGCCCCACTAGCTGAAACCTGGTGCCCTGGATCCAATTCAACCAATGGTTCATCAATATGTGTCTCGTTATGAGTTTTATCACGAGTTGCAACTCACCTCCTCAAGTCATTTAGGGACATGTTGAAAATTTGGTCTAAGGGAATAAAATCCAAACGAAAAATCATAACATAGTTTTGCAAGCTCCTGCACATTTGTTTGGCCAAGGACTATGCGACCACACTACCCACAATTTCCCAACATAGTGTTCTTGAAAATTGACCTCTAGTTCAAAATTTTCACTATGCCTCATTAAGAAAAACCCTAGTCCCATAGATCCCACAACACGATTTTTTGGGAAATGAAATGATAGTGGAGGGGACACACTAGCTAAAACTCGATGCCCTTGATACAATGCAACCGATGGTTCATCCATCCAAGTCTCGATTTGAGTTTTATCACAAGTTGCAACTCTCCTCCTCAAGCCATTTATGGACATGTTGGAAATTTGGTTTGGGGTTACAAATTCAAAACTGAGAAACAAAATGGATTTTTGTAAGCTCCTGCACATTTGTTTGTAAAAGGTCCACGCGACCACACTACCCACAATTTCCCATCATATTGTTCTTCAAAATCGATTTGTTTGGAATTTTCACTATGCCTCATTAAGCAAAACCCTAGTCCTGGAGATCCTCCAATAAATTCTTTTATGAGAAATGGAATCAGAACAGAGGGGCCCCACTAGCTGAAACCCAGTGCCCTAGATAAAATGCAACCAATGGTTCATCCATCCAAGTCCCAGTTTTAGTTTTATCATGAGTTGCAACTTGACTTCTCAATCCATTAAAGGAAATGTTGGAAATTTGGTCTGTGGGCATAAAATCCAAACTGAGAAACATAAAAAAAAATTGTAATATCTTGCACATATGTTTAGCCAAGGCCCATGAAAACAAGATACCCACAATCACCCAACATAATGTTCTTGAAAATTGACCTCTTGTTTATAATTTTCATTATGCCTCATTGATCAAAAACCTAGTCTCGAAGATCATGCAAAAAACGCATTTTCGAGAAACCGATGTTTCATCCATCTGAGTTTCGGTTTGAGTTTTATTGCGAGTTGCAACTAGCCTCCTCAAGTCAATCAGGGATATGTTGACAATTTTTTCGGGGGCATAATATCCAAACCGAGTAGCATAATGGAGTTTTGTAATCTCTCACATGTTTGTTTGACCAAGGCTCACACGAACACACTACCCACAATCACCCGATAGAGTGTTCTTCAAAATCGACTTCTTATTCATAATTTTCACTATGCCTTGTTACAGTCCCAAAATGCCACATCTATGCATCCAATAAATTGGCCCATCCATTTGCATACTTTTCCAAACATACTACCGAGGTTTCCTTCTAAAAAACCACTTTTTGGATAATGTACTCATCCTTCTCCAATACTATCTTGCATACACATGTGTGTTGCATGCTAGTTAGTCTGTGTACATACTCTTGATGCATGCTAAGTAGCTTGCGTTTACCTCCAAAATTTGCAAAAAATATAAAATTGCACGGATTTCGGCAGAGTTTACTGGGTATGGAGGGTTTCCTAAGCATTTTACCCCTTGTATCCTGTCCCCAAATCGAGTAACCATATTTTTATCATATAAAAGATGTCTAGGAGAGTCATTTAGACATATGAACAAGAGAATAAGAAAAATCTCCAAAACTCTTTTCCCTCTCATTGCCCAAGTTTTGCATCTTGCTCTGAGTTTTAGTCTCAGTTTTCCCTTCCATCCATTCTCCCTATGCAACCCTTCATTCTTCCCTTGATGGTATGTTGGTTGTGAGAATTATATGTGGGATTGGTGCACTTGGAGTCACGATAGAGGATCCCAGACTTGGTTCGTAGAGAGATGTCCACAAGAAAAGGATGTAACATTTCATCTTGTATATGAATAAAAGAGATTATCTTTGTCCCAAAACCCTATGTGTACATGTTCTTGTCTATTTGATCATTTACATATATATTTAGGATATTAAGTGATTACTATAGATTGTATATGTTGTTTTGTTGTGTTCTTAACCCCTTGAAGGTTAGATTTGGGAGGAGATATATGATCTAAGAGGAAACATCAAGTGGAAGAGGTCTACATCAAACGTAAGGATTCAAGGGTCCCTTTTTTACCTTATATTCTCTCTTTCTCTTATCACTTAGTCTAGATTGTTTTTGGGTAGATTAGAGATAAGTTAGTCTTTTAAGGGAGTCATCTCTCTACCTATTCCTTAGAATTAGGGGGAATTTCCCCATAGCAGAATTGGCGACTCCAATGGAGAGTCTCTCTAGGGTCTTAGTGGGATATTTTGGTTTGATTTGATTTTCAATTTATTTTCAGTTTTTTGAGTTTTTTTATTTAGGTTGGGTCTTTGGTCACCCTTCAGGTGCCTACCATATTCCCTTTCCCAGTTTTCTGTCCAAACTTTTTCTTTTTGAAAATTTGCAGATGTGTATGTGCCCTATTGAATGTATAACATGCGTACATACACGTTCTTCATAGTATACATCTTACGTACATACGCAGATGGATCATTCACAACATGCATCTCTGTGTTTTGGAAGAGCTTTTACAAAAGACTTTTATTTCCTGATAAGAATCTCTTTGCTTCTCAGGTCTTCCTAAACTCTTCAGGGTCTCTGTTGACTGGATTTGGATAGGTTCAAGGCTCAATTTATCTTGTAATTTGTAAAGAATATTTGTTGTTTCTTTATTTCTTTTTTGTTGTTGTCAAGGTAACAGGCGAACTTATGAGCGTTAGATCCTCCTGTGGATTCCAATGAATCCCTATTTTCAAGCAGTGGCTTAGGGTCTGTGTCAGTCTTAGGTTTGTCTTCTCTTTCCATTGATTGTGATTTTAAAAATTAAAGATATCATTTGTTTGTTATTTTCATTTCTAAGAATACAATTTTATTTTTTTTGTAGTTCATTAACTGCATTTGCATTTTGTTATGCATTTTTGTCTCGTATTTGTAGCATTGGTTTTTTACAACAAAAGAAAATAGTTCCAATTCCAAAGTTCCTTCTAGGTTGTTTCCTTGAAAGTTTAGTAGTTTGCATTGCATTGTAAAATGAAAAAAGCATTCTAGGAAAAAATTACATTTTAGGATCTTGGATCATATTTCGAAAAGTTTGCACTTACAAAGTTTAAAATCCATTTTTTCCAGTTGTAGAACGTAGTTTGATTTATGCACAATGTTTTAAAAGATTTTAATTCTTCTCTTTTGTCTCTTGAAAACACCACAAGTTTTACTTCCGTACCCTGTTGAGTAAATTAAGAATTTAAAATCAACGATTAACACTAAAATCAACTAGACATTTTGTTTATAGGTTTCACTAAGTAGTCTAGGATTTAGGGCCATGGAATAGGTGTGGAGAGGAAACTCTTCAAGGCCTCTTAAGTAAATTTAAGTGTCTATGATAGGGAGTGTGAAATTCCAGTTTTGTAAGAGTTAGTCGGGAGCCCCCTCTAACACAGGGGATAAACTTGAGGTTGCATGAGGAAAGGTAGAGGTTGTTTCGGAGTTTGTACTTAAGGCTATGAAGTATAGAGTCTATGCATCCAGAAGAGGGTAAAAGATATGGAAAGGAGCAAACAAATGGAAGAGAAACTATGGTTGATTTCTAAGTTGTCTATATCTAACTTCCACTTGTTCTTGAAAGGTTATATCCCGTTCAATGGCTGCCCACGACCGTTCGAGTTCGACCCGGGTGGTTGTAGTTCTTAGGATAGTATCAAAGAGGTTTAAGGCAATGTTGGTTTGGTCTGAGAGGCCGGGTTCTACGTGAGGTTTCCTTGCAACAGGGGAAGTCATTTAAGGGACAAAAATTTAAGAGGTTGCTACTTTTAAGTTGCTGATTCAATTTTAGATTATATGAGGAAAAATCCCATGAAGCCAATTAAATGGTTTAACAAAATTGAAGGCCATCTTCTATAACTGAGTTAAAATTTGAAACCAAGTATGAAACGAAAGAAAACATAGATCTGTCAGACAATGTGAGGCATCAACTCTAGAAGAATCTCATGTTGTAACAGAAGAAGAGAAAGAAAAGGAACACTTTGATGGAGCATAAAATATAGACATCTAAGTAATCGACAGGTCTTTTACCTGCTAATAGCCAATACAGAGGAAAATATGTAAATAATTAGATAACTAAAACATGATCGCCATAGTAGAAGTTGTACTAAATTATAGTTAAAGAATTCATCAAAGATGTATATAAAAATGACATGACATATGAAATAACAGAGGAAAACACATAACTCAATCTTGACGGAATATGGAGTCTTCAATTCGCTTTGTATTAATCCTGGCAAAGGAAAATTTTCTCTATTACAATTTGCCAAAAGAAAAAGGCCCTTCCTTACAGAATCAAATATGTATTTATACCAACATGTGGTGTTACAATTCAATTATTCAAAGAACGGGAGTTACGAGCTAAGCATGTGGAACACTTCACTTGTTGTCCCTATCTTTTTCTACAGGCCTTTCACCTCTCCCTGTCGCCTGGCATCCAAAACTTCGAAAATACGTGTAATTACATTATTTTCTTTCTGAAGCTTTACCTTGCCCATGCTTGATACATTTAAGACATCTCTCTACCAGCTGGGCGATAGACTTGGAGGGATTGACTTGGTTTTTTGCCTCAAATAAGTAACGCTTCTTGTCCAGCTGCGGGATCCTCCCTCCCACCTATCGATCTTCTGTCATGATGGATAGTAATAGTGAATTCGTCTTAATTATCTATTTTTCAATCTGAGCAATGTCAACTTGACTTAATTGAGAGAGATCGGCTTGATCCCTTTCCATACTTTCTTTGATATCTACCAGATGCTTGGTTATGTTGATTTTCCCTAACATTCTAGTGCTAGCTTCTGTATCAAGCTCTAACAATTTTTTGTTTATTGAACCAAAAATTTCTTCACAAGAATCCCTCACCTCTTTGGCCCTTTTCCTGTTTTTGGATATATCATGTTCTCAGGCCGTCAACAGGATATTCCCCTTGGTCTATTCTTTAATGGACAATCTGGAAGCGATGGCTATCTTTTCCTTTGTTGTGAATGTAACAGCTTCTTGGAATGTACTTCGGGACACCCGAGCTTTCCTTTCTCTTAAAATGACTTAGTCTAGGGCTTGGTCTACTAGTTGAGCATGATCCTGGATGATTTCTATTTTGGCAAGCAAACTCTGCTGAGCCGTTTCTATTCTCCTTCGGATCTCTGCAGCTTGGGTTTGAAATATCGTCATGTCTATGACCTGGCTTTCGATGAGATCCAACTCAGGCTGCAGCTAGTTTATCAATCCCTCCTGTCGCTCAGCCTGCGTTTGGCTCTCTTCGACCTGTTGGAGTTACTTCACACACACCTAGGATTTATTTTTCCTAAAGTTATTCCTTGTTTATTAATCATAATTAGTCATTATCTAGTCTCCTATATTTTAGGGGAGAATAATCAACTTGGAGAATATTCTCTTTCAGTTGACACTTTAGTTTGACTAGTTGAGTTGAGTTTAGATGTTGCATTGGTTTTGTCACCATGAAACATTGGGATCATCACCAACTCACTACTCTTTGTTCAGTCAGTTAACTGAAGACTAGTTGACTAGTTAACTCAGCTAGGTGGCAGTTCACTCCTGTAACTGCCTAAGAGACTAGACTAGGTGGTATTTTACTCTTGTAACTACTGGTGTGTGTCCAGATCAATCTAGACCACCACTATGGCTCATTATTTACTCACGTTTCCTATATCTATTGTAAATTATTCACTCTTTATGTGTGGAATATGATTAATGAGAATTCTTCCATTCTTTCTATATGCAAATATGTGTAGTATTTTCTAGCTAGATCTATTATGTGCAGCTTCAACACATTTACATGGTATCAGAGACGATGGAATGAAAATCAAAATATACCCCAAATCATTTTTTGAAGGTACAAAAGATTGAAGACAACAAAAAGATGGATTATTCACCGGAAATACTTCTCACGCCTCATAACTATTTGGAATGGAAGCCAAAAATTCTTCTTCATCTTAGATGCAGAGGCTTGTACCAAATTACTATGGCAATGGAAGTAGATATTGATTCTGTCGATGAGAAAAATGAGTTTCTCAATAGACAAGATATGGCCATAGGAAGTATCGGCATGTCTGTTTCTCCCAAACTTTTCCATCAAGTATATGAAGAATCACAAGGATTAACTCCAAATGAATTATGGACTAGATTGGAGGCTCTATTTGGGAATAAAGAATATTGTGAAGATTTCATGCAGGAGGTCGAACAGATAGATCCAAAAGAGAAGCAATCAGAAGATCAAGCCTCTTATTATGAAGAGTCTTCTACAAATGTTTTTGCAGAAATTAGTATTCCAATAATTGAAGATGATGTCTACTCCATTTTAGATTTATTTTCTAAAATTCATGTGGAAGATATATGGCATACATCTCAAGATTCACATGAAGACACTTTTGCATGCACCATGCATGCATCTAAAGAGACAAAAAGGGGGCCGAGCACATCAGACGCTATTCTGATATTTTCTGAGAAAAATTTGCAGAAACAAATTGGATATTTGAATTCCTCTCGGGAAAATATCCAATTTCAAAAACAAATAGTCTAAAATGGAGTCCGGAAAGTGAAGTTATGATCATTTTAAAATCAAAAAACTTTCAACATTTTTCTGGAAATGACCGCACGGTTTTCAAAATTTCATCCAAAAATTATTTGGATATTTTTCATTATAAGAAGATAAAGTGGATATGTGTGGAAATATCAATGATGCATATACTTCCTCAGACCTGTGCACACATCTACATCTTCAACAAAATCTTCAAAGAGCACAAACTTGCACAGTTGCGAGGTCTTCTTGGAGTGAAGGACACGGTTGCTTAGCAACTACTTTTTGTTCCTTCTCTTTTTCTTTTTATTTTTATGTTATGCATTGTAATTTCAGGGGGGGTTTTGTTCCCATGAGGTTTTCCCTCTTTCCCCATTTAGTTTAGTGTATCTTTTGTATTCGGGTACCTAACATGGCCTCGTAGCTGGGACCCATTCATTATTTTCACCATAGTGATGTTTAGGGGGGGTGTTGGAGTTACTTCACACACACCTAGGATTTATTTTTCCTAAAGTTATTCCTTGTTTATTAGTCATAATTAGTCATGATCCAGTCTCCTATATTTTAGGGGAGAATAATCCACCTAGAGAATATTCTCTTTCAGTTGACACTTCAGTTTGACTAGTTGAGTTGAGTTTAGATGTTGCATTGGTTTTATCACCATGCAAAATTGGGATCATCGCCAACTCACTACTCTTTGTTTAGTCAGTTAACTGAAGACTAGTTGACTAGTTAACTCAGCTAGGTGGCAGTTCACTCCCGTAACTGCCTAAGAGACTAGGCTATGTGGCAGTTTACTCTTGTAACTGCTGGTGTGTGTAAAGATAAATCTATACCACCACTATGGCTCATTATTTACTCATGTTTCCTATATCTATTGTAAATTATTCACTCTTTATGTGTGGAATATGATTAATGAGAATTCTTCCATTCTTTCTATCTTGCTTCTTCCTTCTCAATTTCTCTCTGCAAATGTGTGTAGTATTTTCTAGCTAAATCTATTCTGTGCAGGTTCAACACATTCAACTGCTACATTTGCTCAAGATTAGTCTTGAGCTGCTTGATTTCCTGTCAGTCGACCTCTCTGGCTTGCTCGAGCTCTTTATATGACTCATTTCGAGCATTTGTCTTCGATTTTGATAGACGAGTTTGCAACTCGTTGATCAACCGATCCTTGTGTTTCAATCGACTCCTTAGGGTCCCAAATGAGTATTGGTTTGCGGTGGCATACGCCCCCAACGTTCCCTCTATCTCGTCAGTGAACTCTTATTCTTCTAAACCTTTTTCGTCTGTCAATATTTTGAATTTTTTTTCCACTACACCTGCCTGGTGATGCATTTCCCGTTTCACTATGGCCCTCCTTTTCTTGCTAAAGAAAAACTCGCTAGGGGGAAAATATTCGGCGGTGATAGGCATCATGTTTTCTATAGATATCGCTCCAGCATCAGGGTCCCCTCTAGAAAACTATAGGGGTGTGATATACGGGATGGGACTGCCAATTTCTAAGGGTATATTCTTCGCACTAGCATTGGTACTCAATTTATTCAGTGTGAGAAACAGTGGGTCTCCTACCTGCTTTGCATGCATATTGATTGTAACCTCAGTCTTTCCGTCTGGATTATCTGCCCCTGGGGATATTTCTTCGTGGCTTGGGCCTTCGGATTCTTGTTTGAGGGCCTTATTTTTCTTTGTGTTCCCTTGAGCTTCCTATTCATCTGGGCCTGTGACTGTCAGGCCCTCGGCCTCTGCTTATTGAGACCCCAGAGGTTTTGATACTGTACCTTGCAAAAATTCAGGGAGCCCGCTCCTCCGGTGCTCTTGGAACTTGTAAAAATTGAACATGTCTCCGGACTGGAGGGCTCAAACCCAGTTTAGAACTTCTAAGTAAGTTTTTAGCCCTCATAAAACTTCGTCATGGGGGGCGATTTTGTGCTCGTATCTTTTCAGGCCACAACTTGCCAGGTGATTTCCCACAATCTTATGTGGGTCATGCTTCTTAAACTTGATGCCCACTAGTCTCATCTCGCTCAGGGTTGCAGCCTTTTCTTTAGCATGGCCAAAATCTAATAAATAATAGGTGCCAATGTGTATGGGAAAAGGTGGACATACCTTCTTCTGAACTCCCTTGAGTTCCTTGCTTATCCCACCGAGCACCGTTTGCCTAGAAATCTCACGACACACCAGCTTATCTGGTAAAAAAAGAGGTAGGGCATATGGTGGAACAGAGCAACCAAAAACCCTAATATATGAAAATTCCCTTTCAATATACCAGTCTGCTATGCGGCTTAAATCTTCCATGGATTTATCCGAAATTTGGGGGGGTGGTTGGCTAAAGATAGAAATATGCATGGGCACCACTACCCAATTGAAAATGTCGTATATGAAATCCTTGGCTTTATCCTCCCAGAGCTTCGAATGGTATTCATGAATAGGTCGTTTGTTGGTTGGAGTCCAACTCTAGCTCATTAATGGGAAAGGCGTCAAGAAGCACACAACATCCATTATGTAAGCCGACATAACAATCGAGGACGTTCTCCCACTTGCCTTTTTCTCTTGGTATTCTGTGACCCGACTGGCCAGAATATCGGACAAAAGCTTGGCCCAATCGAACGTGAAACCCTCATCCACTGTGTGAATTAGCAACACCCATGGGAGGAATAAGTGAGTGGTATCCTCCTTCTTGTACCGCCTACAAACCATCATTGCTACATACATGAATTGTGGCTCCAGCGCTGAGATCAAATAGATTCCATTGGAGTCGGCCCTGAATTTCACGGGGTGCAAATACCAATCTTTAATAAGTTCGTACAGCCTACAAACCATCATTTCTACATACATGAAGTGTGGCTCCAACGCTGAGATCGAATAGATTCCATTAGAGTCGGCCCTAAATTTCGCGAGGTGTGAATACCAATCTTTAATAAGGTCAGATAGGCTTTTCCCATACTATTCGCATTCTTTCTTTTTGAAGAATTCTAAGAATTATGCATTGTGCGTGAATCTCGACCTGGGAGACAATTTGTACATTTCCCGTATATGTTCTGGCCTAAAATTCCCAACCACCACCTTATGCTCATTGAACATTGTCCTGGTTGGGATATCTACATGTTCCAATGCCCATTTTATCATATCACAATATGGGAGGAGACGTGGCCTTGCTGCGATCTTGTGTATCTCAGACTAAGTGACAACTTTATATTTTATGGATATGTCCTCTTTCTCATTACCGCTGGAATGATCCGAACAATTGATTAGCTCGCGTTGCAAGATGTCAGAGACTTGTGTCCATGTTTTGACAGTACAGATGCTCCTAGGTGAAGTATCAGAGATAATATATGAACCTTGACCCAAACTCTCACCAGTAGTCTTGGGAGTTTTCCTCGGAGCCATGATATAGAACTTTGTAATTCAGCCTCCTATCATAGAGAGACAAAATACAAACAGGGGTTATTTTGGCAAAATGGCTTTGCGGAAAACTAGAAAGAATTTCAAACAAACGACGATAATCCTTTCATTTTGAGCACTTAAATTCTATACGAGTTCTCGCTGATAGAACGTTCAAAACATTAAAGGAAATATTTCAGAAATAAAATCAGATCTTTAGTATCAATCAATTCACAGGACCTTCTTATAAATGTCATAAATGTTTTGATGGCGTGACTCAGGATGAACATAGAGACGTTTAAATCTTTGTTCGTAGGCTGTACCGGGGTAAAAGTTGATTAAGGTGTTAGTCAATATGGCTTAGTCCGTTTATTAAGTGCTTTTAGTTCTTAATTTCTTTTTTTGGCGTTCACAACTTCAGAATATTTCTACCCTCATTTTTTACCATGAACCCCAAAAATCGTGAAACTGTGATTTGGCAGATTAAAACTAATTACCTTTTGTTTTTAATTTATCAAGATTAAAAAAAGGATCTCACGACCTCGAGTATCGGGGTTACAAGTATCATATCCCCGAAATTCATGGCATAAGTAAAGTCTGAATCGCGAACTCGCGACGTGATTAGCTTAAGTGATAATCCTCTGTTTAAAACCTTTAATTAATCGTGATTTAGGAATAACTTTATAAACTTCACGAATTCGGGAGTTGGGATTACGAGGGGCGAGAATTCGATAACACTTTGTCGCAAGGAAACCCGAATATTGAAATTGCAATGGGCCTTATTAAGAGTTAAACACTTTTAGCTTGCATTTAAGCGCGTTTAAAATGGGTTCTTCGGGTTTAAGAACTTTGGGCTTTAAGTAGGCTGGGAAAATAGCTCTTTATACATCGCGAACTGTCGATTTCCGAGAAACCAAAAAAAGTCTCTTAACTAAAGATCATTATTAAGAGGCGACACCATAGCTAAACTTTAGTCTTGAAAATTTTTAGAAAAAAGGGGGTTGTTTCAATATAAGCTCCATCTAGGGATCTTGTCTCCCTGCGGGACGAGAAGAACAATAGACCACGTTCCTTTATTGGGAAAGTCATTAGTTTGCTTGTGCGGGACTTGTCTAGAAAGAGGATATAGAAGAAAAAGGAGGGTTTCGTCCTTAAATTTGAAAGCCTTCAGAACTTCATCCCTTCCCTATCTCAAATTCAGTCCACCTAGTAGCTTACCCTTCCCTAATACTGAACTTGTGTCTACTTAGGATGACCAAAAAATCTTAAGGATTTAAACAAATTTTGTTGATTTAAACAGGGATTCCTGTACGGACATGGGATGTAGATCTGGCTTCAAGTGAAAACTGGTCACAGATAACGATATGGTTCATGTATAATAGCCTCACTGATATCTTGGACATTGCTTCACTTCCAGTGAGCCTGTTCAGTACCCCGGTGAAGTTATCTGGTTCCCTTTTATTGAATTTCCTTTCACCACTTCAAGTTGTAACTTTGAATTTAAATGATGAGATGAGGGCAATCATTTCATGAATTTCGTTTCATCATCTCTTTGGGACTAGATGGGGGAAATCAAATTTTTCGAATTTCCTTTCACCATCTGTCTTATATTTTTCTTTTGACATGAAGTGGGGGAAATCAATTAGTATAAAGTATACCAGGGGTGATATCTGTGTATAATTTTCTATAGAGGTATGTTAACTCATTTTGATTAATCTAGACCAGTTTCCCCTTTGACCTTCAAAACATCTTAGTCCGCAGGCAACTTATGGGGGACTTTATTTTTGGGGGCCTTCTTTTGATGCAAAATTGATCATTAAAACTTGTTGAAATAACTAAGAGAATTAGGATCAACCCACACATATTTTAGTTCAGTAGGAGCCGAAGAGCTATCTAGGTAGCCTTCAAAACAATATTTTTCTAGCTTCGAGTGGTAAGGTGCAACTCATTCTTCTTCTGTGGATGCTATAAGGAAACATTTGGTCCCAGGGGAGAAAGAAACACAGAAAGGGGGGAAAAGTGATGAGGAAAAATCAGATTTTATAAGCACAGGCATTATACTTAGTTTCAACCTTGGGAACTTTTTCTTTAAGGCTACTTTACTTCTGCAGTTTGTTCCAAAGTTCTTCATCTTATTTGGGAGGAACTCCTTGGAAACCAAGGTGACAAAGTTCTTTGGTGGGCATACCCGGCGAAAAACCACATTTGATGAAACGTTGTTGCACCTAGGTGATGATCATTCAAAAAATCTAGATAGTTCGGGCGATCGTACCTTTGCCTTACCATTTCGATTTTGTCTTAATAAACTTTCTTTTATCACCTGTTTCGGGTAGATTGATTTCTCGATGCATGCCCATTTGTTTTCTTCTTTTTCTATTGGGGTTGTAGCCGTAATCCTAAAAAAAAAACAACAGTGGGAGTATCAGGGTTTTAAGGTTTATAGATTTTGAGGCGTCGATTATTGTATATCCTTATTCCTAAGAGATCATTGACCCATTTTATTTGCGATGAAGGTAAACTCAACCAAATCTATAAAAAGAAAATGAAAACACAAACCGGTATATACAATGGAAACTGGGGAATCATTTATTGCATATAATGCTTCAGATAATGCCCGTTAATGGGGGCATTGAAGATTTTACCATCCAAATTTTCTAGTAGGAACAAATTCTTCCGTTCAGACACTGAGACTTTGAATGGTCCATACCAGATATGGTCAAATTTACCATGTTTCGCATAGTCTTCTCTCCTAGCATCCCATTTTAAAACCAAATCATCAGGGAGGAATTCCCTGTCTTTGGCCTTATGATTGAACAGTTCTTTCATGTTGTCCTGGTATTTTTGCATCCTTTCGTCCACCTCAGTCCTGTGTTGTTGGACCTCAATCAATTGATTTATTCTCCTTGTGACATGGTTTGGTTCTTCTTTCTCATCTTGCCAGAGATTCATCACAGGGAGCGCTAGATTTATAGGTAATACCACATCGGTCCCATATACCATTTGGAAAGGAGAAGTACCAATGGATTTCTTCGTACCTATCTGATTTCCTACAAAGCGTACTTCAAATGCACATGCCAAGATTTTTTGTTTTCTCTCAACACCTTCTTAATTATGGTAATGAAACTTTTATTTGATGATTTGGATAACCCATTTCCTTGAGGGTAATATGCTATGGAGTGGCCCAATATGATGTTATATTTTTGGCAAAAGCTGACCATTTCCATAGACTTGAATGCCTAGGCATTATCCGTGACTATCTTTCAGTGATAGTTGAATTTGGACAATATGTTCTCTTCCAGGAAATCTATTACAAGTGAATTGGTCGCCTTTCTAGTTGGAATAGCCTCCACCCATTTGGTGAAGTAATTTGCAGCAGTGAGGATCCATTTGTGTTGAGTGCTGGAATGCGGGTTGATTTCGCCTATAAAATCTAACCCCCATTGTTGAAAAGGGGCTTTGATTTTGAAAGGAACTAGAGGTAGCGCTAGAAGATTCTGTCTGCCCACGAACAACTGGAAAGGGTTACAGGTTCTGACTTTGGAATTCACATTTGAGAATAGTTTAGACCAATAATATCCTACCCTCAGGATTTTATAAGTTGTTTTCCTCCAAGCGGGATTCCCTCCGCATACTCCTTCGTGAAATTCGTTTATGACCCCCTCTGTTTTTTATTCTACTAAACAAACCAGTAGGAAGCCTAATGGGCCCTTCCAGTACAATTGGCTTTCAGATATACAGTACTTCACTGCAAGCAGCTTCATTGTCCTGGATTTAACTGGAGATAGATCACTAGGGCATTTCAGGGTAAGTAGTTAGGACACTATGTCTTTATACCAATCTAATAAGGCAAACTTCTCTTTGATTCTGGTTGCAGCTATTTGGTGATTGAGCTCATTTACATCCCCACATACTTCATATCCCTGTAGGTTATTCATTCTGAGTGCTCTGAAATTTGATTCAGTTAAGAGCTTAGCCAAACCCTGTCCTTTTACTAGTTTCATCGGTTTCACCTCTAGATCGAATTCTTGAATTTTAGCAAGCCACCGACCCCTCTTCCCATCATTGTCAGGTTGAACCAATATATCTTTTATATAATTGGTGGGAACATATGAAATTACCTTAGAGTGTAGCACGTAGGTTCTAAAATCCTTCAACGCCTTCACCATAGCATACGCTTGCTTTTCCATTATATCATATCTCAATCTAGTGTCTCTAAGACTTTTACTGAAACAAGCTATTTGTTGCTTGAAACCTTCTTCATTCTTTTGGAGGAGTACTGCTTCCACTGTGTGTTCCAAGGTGAATGAGAAAATCAAGAAATCTTTTAGATAGTTAGGGCTTGCTAGTACAGGCGCTTCGCTAATAACTTTCTTGATGTGTGCAAACGATGCTTTAGCTTCTGCCATCCATTTCACTTCGTTGTTCTTCTTTAGCATATCTGTGATCAATTTCACGATTTCAACAAAGTTTGGGATAAATCTTCTCAAAAAAATTATTTTTCCTAAAAATGACTGAATTTCTTTTACATTTCTAGGAATATTTATGGTGTCTATAGCTTCTACCCTTTTAGGATCGATTTTAATTCCATCTCGAGACACAATGTGGACCAAGAGTTTACCTTCTTGCATCGCAAAGTGATATTTCTTGGGGTTTAAGGACAAACCATTTTTTTTGGCATTTTTCAAACATTTGCTTCAGATGTGTGAGATGGTATTCATCGGATTTAGAAAAAACAGTTAGGTCGTCAAGGTAGATAACCATGAATTTATCTCTCTCACTGATGAAAGAGATATCCATAGTGCACTAGAAGATAGCACCTACATTCATTAGACCAAAAGGAATTTTGTCATACATAAATGTGCCCCAAGGGGTGGTGAAAGTTGTTTTTTCTTTATCATGCTCGTTGACAACAATTTGATTGTAACCAGAAAACCCATCGATCATTGACATCCTATTTGTCCCAACTACTTTTTCCAAAACACGATCCATTTTCGGTAGAGGATATTTTTCTTTGAGAGAGGACTTATTTATATTTCTAAAGTCTACACATAGTTTGATCTCACCACTCTTCTTCCTAACCGGGACTAGGTTCACCACCTAATCAGAGTACTTGAGAGATACAATTATTTTTGCATCTAAAATCTTTTTCACTTCTTTTTTGACCACAAGCAATAAAATGGGGTTGATTTGTCTGAGCTTCTGTCTGAAGGGTTTAACACCATGTTTCAAAGGTATCTTATGCTCGATCACAGAGGTTTCATAGGTTCTGAGCTCATCATAAGACCATGAAAAAACATCCTTATACCATCCGAGTAAGTTTGCATACTTGCTTTTTATCTCAGGAGGAAGGTACTTTGATAGTTTCACTAGCCTAGGTTCTTTAGCAATGCCCACATCACAGTCCTCAACTTCCTCTAGTTGGGGCTACAAGGTACACCTCAGAGGCATGTCGTTTTGATCAAACAACCTTTCCAGAGGTATCAGGCCCTTAGGGATCTAATTATTTTTTAACACTAGCATGCGATAATTTGCGATTTTTTCTTGGAACTCCTGAGGTTCCTCCCCTTCCTGCATAATCCAGGTATGGTCATTTTGGTTTTCCTGGTCAATGTGAGTTTCGTCGAAATCATCCACCATTTCTAGGAACATTCTGATCTATTCATCGTCTTCGAATACCTACCAGTGTTTTATGTTGTTTGGTATGGATGGTTTGTGCCTCACCTCTATGTGGTATTTTAATTTGAAAGTGGTAGGGGGTGTTATCACCCTATAAGTTATAGGATCAACTGGTGACTGGGATATTATCTGTCTCTAGTGTTTTTTTTTGACAAATGATTTTTCATTCTGCAAATAATTTGAAAAGAAAAAGGAAAAGAAAAAAGAAAAGAAAAGAAAAAGAAAAAAAGAAAGAAAAGAAAAGAAAAAGAAAAGAGAAAAAAAAAAAGAGGGCATAAAAGAATTTC
>ML778825.1:262546-273913 GCA_009831015.1 Picea engelmannii | reverse complement strand
GGGAATGGTTTTCTTCCTATGGTGGGTCCCTTTTTATACGTGGAAGCAATCTAATGGCCCCGAGTCCCATCATCCTCTACTATCCGACAGACCTCCAGCACCTCTGGACGTCATCATCCACCTTTCCCAAAATAGTCACGTCCCATAACTGCTATCAATATTTCCCCCCCATTCACTCATGGCAAGCCCCTTACTATGACTTTTACCTCCAATCGATAGCTGCCACATCACCCGTCCGTATCCCTCAGTCACTATCACCTGCCATCTCACCCTCAGAATGATCCGTTGGCCATTTATTACTGGATAACCTATCTGTTATCCAGTTGACCTGTCTCCCGTGCCCAACCGACCCTCGTTTACTTACAACTACCATTATTCTCCCTACTTTCGCCATTCACCCATCGCACCAGAGTTTTTCACACCACTTACTCCTCCGTTACAGTCAATTGCCCTCATCCACAGTTAGTCGCCCCCACTAACATTGTGTTTTCTTGCAGGTACTGTTGCAGAAATGGCACCAAAGTCCAAACAAGAAGAAGGAGAGGAGAATTCGTTTCTCCCACCTACTGTAGACCTTGACTGGATCCCATTGTTTGACAAAGACCGATTCTTCACAGACAAAGTGTGATTTTGATTTCAAAGATCTTCATTCATGGCTCAAGGAAGTCTTCCTGGACCAGAGTGATGAAATTGGACTCTGGGAGTCCAATTTACCCCTCTACCTCTTCCCTTAGATCCACCATTTTCCCGAGTTCGCTCTCAAGTGTCAAGCCCACTACATTCCCGAGCAAAGAGCCATCGTCTCCTCATCCAGAGAGATTCTTTTCCTCATCACGCTCGAATCCATAGACTAGATGATGCAAATCCCCTGAACCGACTCTGCATCACCCTTCAACCTGGAAATTCTTACAGAATTATACCAGAAAATGACCTTCCCCCAAAGAGCTCAAATATTCGAGCTTTTCCTTCCCCCATCCGCTCAATTTCCCTCCACAAATCCTCCTTATCCGTCTTCCATGTTCTCGACTACAGGAAACCAGGTCATCTCATCCTTTTGTTCTTCGTTAGGATACTATTCTGATCAGTGGGTAGATGAACCCATTCTGGGTTTTCTATCCATCTTGTCTACCGATGAAAATCCCACCACCCAGTTTGACTTCAGCACATTTTTGGCAAACAATATTCATGAACAGTTCGTGAATTTCGGTACGGAAGGCATGTTCAAATACTCATCGATACTAGCATACTTGTTCATCTTCTTCCAGGCAGATAAATTTGGCTTTTCCATGTAGAAGATGGATGGATATGGTATACCTCAGGCAGTCACAACATGGACCTCCTTGCTCAAGCACAACTCCACTGATTTCAGTTTCAAGGAGTTCATCGACCAATTCTACCACCCTGTGGTAAGCATGCTAGGTGGTAGGCCTGAGCCTTGGATAAATGATGAAGTTCATAGGATCCTGCATCTCTCGAACACCACAAAGACTGGCGATTTGTACTTGTATCAAGATTACACCGAAATCAGAATATACGGGTGCGAGTTGGCACCGTATAAGCTGCCCAAGTATCTGCCTGTCAGAATTTTTGCTTTGGAATATATAAGGCAGATAATAAATTCTGATGATATCCATTTTGTGTCATTGAAGAAAAAGAAGCAGCTGAGAATCAAGGGGTAGATTGACTCCTTCATCTGCAACAATCATGGCGCTGGGAAAGAAGCAGACAGGTTGTTGAAGGAAATGGAGTTCTCCATGAGCTTCCCATGGAATTATGATCCATGTGAGATCATCTCAGAGATGAGGGTGAAGAACAAAAACGTCCCATATGTTCATGAGTCCAGGCCTGAAGTTGAGAAGTTTGCAAATCAGACAGCCTGGGAGCCTAACACATTGATCGAAGTAGAACAACAACATACCCCGACCACTGTGTCACAAACGACCACGCCACAGGTCCCGAAAGAGAAGAGACCTAGGCAAGACTTATCTTCACCTGTCACTGAGGTATCTTCCGAAGAATTCCAGCTGCATACCAAGAGGCCTAAGACTGTTGCAGTTCCTGGCCTGACCGGGGAAAAAGAAGCCCCGTCTACTACAGTGACCAAAGTTGGTATTCCACCCTTTGGTTCGAGCCTCCATGAGGTCATAACCCCAGTAATGCCCAAAAAGTCTACAGATTCTCCATTGACCACCCAGCCAGGCAAGGTGGGACCGAAGCTGAGTATCTTCGAGAAATATGAGTTGATCAAGAAAAGGAACCAGACCTTGACCAACAATACTTGTGCCCAATTATGGAAGTAGACGTTGACTGCACAACATAGGTTGCTATCTGCATTCGACACTGAGAAGGGTAGAATGCATATGGAATTCCTCCAGGAACAGGTACCAGATCCCAAGGTGATCACTGACTACAAGAGGGCCACCTTCGAATTCCAGACGAAAGACGTGCATCCAGCCGATCAGATGGATCTGCACAAGAAGACTGGGGAAATGGTCTTTTACACGCTCATGCATGCTTCCACTTCTGTGTCCAAACTGCAGGTGTCCCTGAACAATATTCAAACACAATTCAAGTTGGAGAATATATCGTCCTTTCCAAAGGACAATAGGATCAAGACTTTGGAGGAGTTGGTCCTCAAGATCGGTTATGATCCTTCAAATGTTAAAGCAGCTGAGGAAATGATCAAGAAGAAGAATGCTGACATAGCCTCCTTGAGAAAACAATTGAAGCTCCCGCCCACACAGGATTCGCAGGCGAAGGAGATAGCAGAGAAAGAAGGAGAGAAAGATGAAATACTCAAGCTGCTCATGGAGCAAAATGCACAGCTTAAAGAAATGGAAGTTGAGATGGAGAAGCTATTAAAAGAGAAAGAGAAACCAAAGCCAATGGAAGTCATTCCATTGAGTGTTATTCCAATTTCAGGAGTGAGCACAACATCAGTGACAAAAGTCCCATCCGCAACTCCATTGACATCCCAGGAGAAGACAACTGACCTGGCTAAGTCTATGGAAAAGATGAACCTGCAGGAAAGAGAGATCAGCAGGCTAAAAAAGGATATTGAGAACCTTCAGGAACTCAAATATTCCTTACAAACCAACCTCTCCAAGCAAAAGCAGGTGACCGATCAGCTCAAGCAGGAGCTACAGCAGCTCCGGAAGCAAACAGTGGTAGGAAAGACTTTGGCTGAGGTTAAAGAGAGTGTATGGACAGACATCACTAAGTCCATGAACAAGATATGGCCCATGATCCAGATCATGTTTGAGCAGAATGAATTGGTCCAGAGGAGAAAACAGGCCATTAAGAAGATCAAATCAGAATTGGGAGAGATGCCAACACAGGTGAACGAGATCATCAAGTTCCTCAATTCTAAGACCAGGGAAGAGATGGAAGAGATGAAAATTGAAGACAGAACAGAGACCATCCTTGAGGTCAAAAGAGTTTTGACCAAGAGAGGATTAATGATTCAGCTGGAAGAAAAGGTTCAGGCCATGGACCTAGGGGTACAAATATTCTTCAGTAAGATTGAGGCTCTACAGAAGAAAGGTCTGTCTGGTCTGAAGGTAATCAACGATAAATTGATGACACTCCCAGAATACAAGAAGAGATTGTCCGATGTGGCTAAGGACAGTTCAAAGTTTGCAGGCATTCAAGGGAGCATCACTGGCAAGGCATTTCTAGATGCTCTTTAGTGGGACATCAATATCCAACATGAGATTCCATACATCTTCCTCACCAAGCCTACCTTCGCCAAATACACAGAAATGGACGAAGTGTATCGAAGGCTACTCAAAGTCAACATGTCCAGTCATCTCCGATGGGAGGAACTCTGTGATCTGATCAAGTAGCAGATGGGCTATCCCAGTCCCGTCATTTGTCTATTCAGATGAGGTCGTGCAGAGGCTTCATCAACGACCCACCCAGAAATTAGCATGCAGTTACACCACATCATCAAGCAGTTCCTAGATTTAGGAAATTTGTTAAGTTAGTTAGGATAAAAATAGATTTAGCACGTCATGATCATTAATGACAGGATCGTTTGTAATTTGAGTTATAAATACTTCATCTTTCAAAGTATTGGGGGTTTTTGATCTTCACGCCCTGAAGCTATCAGACTGTAATACTTTTGAAGAGATCTTCCATTAATAAAAGGAGACACTTTTACAGGATTCTCGCTTTGTTATCATACTATTTTCTAAATCTAATCTTTAAGAGTAATGAATGTTGCAGGATTTATCTCGTATACCCTGTTTCTGACTCGAAATATTTTAGTGTTTTATCCTCTAGTGTTTTCAATAAAGAAATTCTTAACTGCTTCTTTGTTGAAATTATCTTTCTCATCTTTTCTGCTATTCATCATTTATGCTATTAAAGAATCCAGTGATTATATTATCTCGCCCTGTGAAAGTTTTCCCTTTATGTTTTTGGTTTGGATCTCATATTTGATTAAAATACAGACCCCATAGCCCAATGGATGTGTAGACTGTCTCAACCAATTCGAAAAACAATTTGACAAAAAAACCGACCTATTTCTTTACCTAGCCTAATACTTAAAATTGGAGACATAGCTAAATTATACAGAGAGATCCCTATCTGAAGTTGGAAGGGCTAGATCCCAGCTTCAAAAGTGGTTGGATAAAGTTACCTTAGTAGATTTCTTTTGCTGTCAACCTCTGGGAAATTTACCATGTGCTAACATAGTGGCGACTCCACTGGGGACGAACTAAAAATTTATAATTTCACGTTTTCTTTTCCCTAAAAAGAAAGTTTGTTCCTGGAATATTTTAAATTTGAGAAGAAAGTAATGTTTAGAGGTTGATTGAAATTTGTACATATTATTTTCGGACTCATAAAACTAAAAAGTATATATATAAAAAATCAAAAATAAATCTGGCTCCCAAGAAAGTTTATACTCGATCTCATCCAGACCCAGAACCTGTGATAGTGACAAATAACCCATAACAATTGTTCAGGAAAAATACCATAGCTAAAGGCGCAGTAAGTCATACTCCCTTTCATAAGTCCCTTTCCTTTTCAAGAGAGCTCGTTACCTTTCAAAACCCTGACTCTGACACCTTTTCCCAACAGAGCCTGGTTAGAACACGGTCTGATAGTTTTGTGACTAGAATTATTTTCGACCCAACCGTTTTACAACCCCAAACCCTTGAAGTTCTGTCTCCCACTGCTAAACCGCAAACCACTCCCTCAGCGCTATCTATTCCCTCCTCATCCTCGTCTTCAGTCACTACCTCACCGATCATCCAGTCTGTTATCCCACCTCCTCCACACATCATGGCAACTCGATATGCTCCCTTGGTGTTGGCTACACCTCTTCATGCCATGCCCCAGTACTACCAAACGAGACTTGCAAAGTTTGATGCAACAGGACCTTTGAGCGCATAATAGCACGTAGATAAAATGAATGATTATTATGATCTGCATGAAGTAGATGAAGCTCACGTTCAAATGATATTGTTTGCCCAAAGTTTGACAGGTGACATTAAAAAATGGTACAAAGGTTTGCGTGCTGCCTCAGTCCTTGACCTTACCACATTCCAAAGGATTTTTCTAGACAAATGGGAGGTAAAGAAAAACCCTCTCCAAATCTTGTAAGAATACAAAAATATTTGAAGAAATCAAGGTGAGACAGTGCAAGATTACTGCACTCGTTTCAATAACCTATACAACACAATCCCAGCTAAAATCGAACCTCCACAAGGTTTGGCATTGATAAAATTCCCTGATGGTTTTGATGCTGGCATGTCATACCAACTAAGGGAAAGAAGTTCTACCACCCTGGAAGACATGCAGAAAAGTGCAATAAGTGTGGAGGCCAATTTGTTGGAAAAAAGGGCACATCAGAGGTCAAAGAGGAGAGTCACAATTAAATAAGAACCTTCCATGTCAACCTCAGATTCCAAATTGGATTCTTTTTCCAGAGCAATGGAAAGAATGATGGAAAGACTTACTATGTCAGACAGAAATCCTCCAAGAGAAAATCCACCAGCTCCTCAGGTTCGGAATCCTAACTTTAGGAGAAACCCTCCCCAAATCACACAGAGAGATCCTAGGGATCAAAGAGAGCAGAGGGGTCCAGATCAACAGATCAGACCTCCCCTACAAGAAAATTATGTTGATGAAGGGGAGGAAGTGATCGAGGAATTGGAGGATACTCACATAAATCTCATGGGAATCCACGATAACGAAGCTATTTTCCTTACCCAAGAAGAGCAAGAACTTTTTCTTCTCAATCAAAAAAAAGTAAGTGAAGAAGTCAAAGATGCAGAACAACAGGCATTCAAAAATGCCATTTTGGAGGTACATTGGCAGTATAATCTGCGGAGTAAAAAGACAGAAGGGAGTTGCCCAAAAAAGACGATTGAAACGAAGAAGGTAGTCGAAACCAAGAAGGCCTCTGAGCCATCTGCCGAGAAGAGTACTGCCGAAGTTCCTATGAAGAAAAACCTTACCATTCTGAAAAGATCATCATAGCCTGAGGTTTCACCTGCTACTCCACCCAGTACTTCTGGCCAGAAGAGTGTGGCGGACAAACTAGAATTGATGAGCCAAGGCAGAACTCCTACACCTTTCAACCTTGAGGGAGAATTAGCCAAAGTAAAAATTCCCATCCCACTTTCTGAGTTGATGAACAAAGACGTTTATCACTCACAGGTGATTAAAGCATTGACCATTGAACCTGACATAGGCACAAAGGCCTTAACCATTGGATCAACAAATCATTCAGATACCGTAAACCTTACAGATGATCAACCTGAACTTTTGTTTGGACCTGAAGTAGATGGCCGGGACGATAATGGTGTTGTCGCTCCTTTTTACATTAGTCTAAACATACATGACTTGATCTTGCATAACACTATGCTGGATTTTGGTGCTTCCCACAATCTGATGCCTAAAGCAGTGATGGAGAAACTGGGATTGGAGGTCACCAGACCTTACAAGGATTTACACTCATTTGATTCCAGTAAAGTTAGATGTATTGGTTTGATCAAGGACCTATGTATCACTCTAGTTCAGATTCCTGCAAAGAGCATGGTCATGGACGTGGTAGTTGTAGACATCCCTCCAAAGTATGGAATGTTGCTATCCCGGTCTTGGGGGGATAAGTTGAGAGGTACCCTGCAGCTAGATATGTCTTATGCCACTATCCCGATTTTCAGGAAACAAAGAAGGCTATACAGAGAAACATTGATGAATTACATGGTTAGTAGCCAAGAAAAACCACACAACTATCCTCTTTACTCCGCACATTCTGACTTGGATTCTTTTATCCTATATAATGATGGGGACACAGAAGAGCAAAACCCTCACCTAGCAAAAGATACATCTAGTCTGGATGAAGGCCAAGAAATCATCGAGGTAGCAAGGATGAAAAATATGATAACTGAAGAGCTACCGGTAGATTTTTGCAGCATGGATTTTGATGGAGCAGTGAGCAAAAAAGGAGCTGGAGTAGGAGTTTGGCTGCTTAATCACAGAAACAGGTATTCAGAAAACCATTCTTACAAATTAAATTTCCAATGCACTAACAATATTGCCGAGTATGAAGCCTTGATGCTCGGTCTAAAGCTTTTGAAAAGAGTTGGTGCTAACCAGATTATGGTAATAGGTGACTCTGAGTTGATAATCAAGAAGATCACAGGTGAGTATGTTGCGAAACACCCACGTCTTAGAGCTTATAGGAATGTTGTTCTTGATGCCCTTAGATGTTTCACTGAAGTTGACTTGCAGGTAATGCCGAGGGGACAAAACATTCTGGTGGAGGGATTGGCTACGTCAGCAGCCACATGTAAGATTCCTTTCCACTCGACTCGCCCATACACAGTAGAGGTGAAATGCAAACCAATCGTTCCCGACAATATCAGGTACTAGCAAGTTTTTGGTAATGATGATCAAATCGAGGACTTTCTGCGGTGTAAAAATGATTTTGAATGTACAAATATAGATTTAGAGAACGAGGATGAAAATGTAAATAGATCTGATTTTGAAATTGATAGTGTAAATAGCGTAGATTCGGGAGAATTAGGCGATGATGAGATGGAGGCCAATATTTTGCATTTGAAAAGTAATGTTTTGCCTAGGGGTCTAGTTCCTTTAGAGGATTTGTTTGATTTTAACGACGTAGCCAAAAAACCGAAAATCGAAGCCAATGGACAAGAGGTAGAAGATTGTAATATAGGGATCGAAGAGAAACCCAGGATAGTCAAATTGTCTAAATCATTACCCCTTGAGAAAAAACTCAAATACATTGAGTTGTTCAAAGAATATTCAGATGTCTTTGCTTGGGGTTATGAGGATTTGAAAGCTTATGATACCAGCATCATACAACACAGGATTCTAATAAAACAAGACTAAAAACCATTCAAACAGAAAATTAGGAGGATAAATCCCAAGTTGCTCCCTCTGATAGAAAAGGAAATAAAAAAAATGTACGATGCCAAAATCATAGTCCCGTTGCGTTTTTCCAAATGGGTCTCTAATTTGGTCCCTACATGTAAGAAATCTGGGGAAATCAGACTTTGCATAGATTTCTGAAATATGAATAAGGTCTCCCTGAAGGATAATTACCCCTTGCCAAAAATGGACCACATCCTTCAAAGGGTAGTCGGATCCAGTCGAATATCTTTGCTGGACGGTTTCTCGGGTTACAATCAGGTCCTAGTTCACCCAGATGACCAAGACAAAACTGCCTTCACCACACCATGGGGCACCTTCATGTATGTGGAAATTCCTTTTGGTTTGATGAACGCTTGAGCCACTTTCCAGAGAGAAATGGACATCACCTTTGTCGAAGAATCAGGTAAGTTTATTGTCGTCTATTTGGATGATGTAACTGTGTTTTCCCGATCTGATGATGAACACCTGCGACACCTTAGATGAGTCTTCGAGAAATGTAGAAGGTTTGGGATTTATTTAAATCCTAAGAAAATCCTTTTCGGGCTAGAGGAAGGAAAACTACTAGGAAACATCATCTCCAAGGATGGAATAAAAATAGACCCCAGCAGAATCGAGGCCATACAAAAATTAGAACACCCAAGAAACCTTAAAGAATTACAGTCTTTTATCGGGAGAATAAACTTTCTACGAAGATTCATTCCCAATCTGGTAGAGCTCCTCAGAAACATTACAAATATGATAAAAAAGGATGTAAAAATAAAATGGGACACTGAATCCAAAGAGTCTTTCGAACAAGTCAAACGAGCACTCGCAGAGGCCCCTGTTTTGGTCAGTCCTGATTTTACCAAGGATTTCTATCTTTTCTCTTTCACTTCTAAACATACTATAGCAACAGTATTACTACAAAAGAACAATGAAGGGTATGAACAACGCATAGCTTTCTTTAGTAAAGCGTTAAGAGACACTGCTCTAAATTACAATATAATGGAGAAACAAGCTTTTGCCTTGGTGAAAGCTATAAAAGATTTTAGGGTCTACATTCTCCATTCTCATACCATTGCATATGTTTCGAATGTGGTAGTAAAAGAAATTTTGACCCAGGACAATCCGGATGGAAGAAGGGGAAAATGGATTGTTGTCATTTTAGAATACGATATAAAGATTAAGCCTACAAAAATAATCAAGGGTCAAGGCCTAGCAAAATTAATGGCTGAATCAAATTTCCATGCTCTTGACATTAATTTTTTAGCTACAGCAGATGAATAGGGCAAGATGGCGACTCCAAGCATGAGAGATTTATTTCTCAACTCTCCATGGTACACAGACCTTATATTCGTTTTGCAAAATTTACAAGCTCCCCCTGGTTTGACTAAGACTAAAGCTAGATTTTTGAAGTTGAAAGCCTTAAAATTTTGTATTATAGAAGGCAATTTGTATTGGAAAGATCCCAGAGGTATTCTGTTAAATTGTTTATTGAAAGATGAAGCTGACAAAGTGTTACAAGAATTTCATGCAGGAGAATGTGGTGGCCATCTGAACTAGAAGGTCACAGCCAACAAAATACTCAGAGCTAGATTCTATTGGCCCACCCTATTCGCCGATGTACATCATAAAGTGACTGCATGTCATCAATGTCAGTTGTTTGAAGGCAAAAGGAAACTCCTTCCTCTCCCCCTGAAACCGATCTTAGTTGAAGCCCCTTTCTAGCAATGGGGACTGGACTTCATTGGAGAAATACATCCCCCTTCTTCAGGCCAGCACAGGTGGATTCTCACTGCCACCGATTATTTTACCAAATGGATCGAAGCAGTTCCAAGCAAGCAAGCCACTGACTCGGTTATTATCAAATTCCTTGAAAATAATATATTGTCTCGCTTTGGATGTTCTAGAAAGATTATAACTGATAATGCAACTACTTTTCGGTCGAAGAAACTCATAGATTTCTGCAACCAGTATCACAATGGTTTGGGACATTCCACATCTTATTACCCTCAGGGGAATGGGCTGGCGGAATCTTCAAACAAAACCTTGGTGAACATCATCAAGAAAACGTTGTAGGAAAACAAGAAATCGTGGCACAACAAGTTGGTGTTTGCATTATGGGCTGACAGACTGACCACCAAAAGGTCAATCAGTATATCACCATATCAATTGGTCTATGGCACAGAAGCAGTTTTCCCCACTTCTTTAGGAGTCCCTGTCATGAATTTGCTTCAAGATGTACAAGCTGAGCCAAATGACTCACAGAGAAGGATCAACCAGATGATCCATTTACAATAGTCTAGAGAAGAAGTTTTCAACAAGACTCAGGTAATCCAAGAAAACATCAAGAAGATCTTTGACATAAGAACCAAGGAAGATGATTTTGAGACAGGAGATTTGGTGCTGAGATGGCACACCAGAAATGAAGACAAGGGAAAACATGGAAAATTTGACAGTCTGTGGAGAGCACCATACATGATCCAAGCTTTCAGGGGAAACAATGCTTTCTTGCTAAACAACACTGATGGGACAAATCTGCCAGGAGGACCTATAAATGGTAGAATGTTGAAACATTACGTGCCACCTCAGTAGAGATTCGAGTTTTCACTCACCATTGTACATACCATTTTTATTTTTCGCCTGCATTTTCTGAGTGAATAACATTAGTCAGTTGGTTGAAGCCCGAAGAGAAGGCCCTAAGCTGCTGACCACTGTTCTTCCAGTTTTTGAGAATAAAACCAACGAAAGACACTAGGCATAAATTTTCAGAATGACAAGAACCAGGATTCTTGGCACTTCACAGGGCAAGTACCATCCCCAGGTGGAGCCGCTGTTATCACCCTATAAGTTATAGGATCAACTGGTGACCAGGATATTATCTGTCTCTAGTGTTTTTTGTTGACAAATGATTTTTCATTATGCAAATAATTTGAAAAGAAAAAGGAAAAGAAAAAAGAAAAGAAAAGAAAAAGA
>ML778825.1:222995-257730 GCA_009831015.1 Picea engelmannii | reverse complement strand
GGATTCTTGCGTGTATTCGCTGGTGATGTTTTTCTCTCTAAGTTGAATGTTATTCTCGCTTTGTTATCATACTGTTTTCTAAATCTAATCTTTAAGAGTAACGAATGTTGCAGGATTTATCTCGTATACCCTGTTTCTGACTCGAAAGATTTTAGTTTTTTATCCTCTGGTGTTTTCAATAAAGAAATTCTTAACTGCTTCTTTGTTGAAATTATCTTTCTCATCTTTTCTACTATTCATCATTTATGCTATTAAAGAATCCAGTGATTATATTATCTCGCCATGTGAAAGTTTTCCCTTTACATTTCTGGTTTGGATCTCATATTTGATTAAAATACAGACCCCATAGCCCAATGGATGTGTAGACTATCTCAACCAATTCGAAAAACACTTTGACAACAAAACCGACCTATTTCTTTACCTAGCCTAATACTTAAAATTGGATATATAGCTAAATTATATAGAGAGATCCCTCTTTGAAGTTGGAAGCGATAGATCCCAACTTCAAAATTGGTTGGATAAAGTTACCTTAGTAGATTTCTTCTGCTATCAACCTCTAGGAAATTTATCATGTGCTAACAGGGGGTGAGAAGGGTGAAGCTGCTTTGGCCAATGAATCGGCTTGCTGGTTTCCGCTCGTGGGATGAAATGAACCTTTACTGATGAAAAGAAATTTTCCATTAGATCCTAGGCTCAGTTTTGGTAGGACCTTAGTCTCAGGTGCTTGGCCTGGTACTGTCGATTTACCTACTTCACAATCAGTTTTGCATCTCCATAGAATTCTAGGTTCTTTATGTTTAGCTTCTTCGTAGCTTGTAGTCCCAAGACTAGAGCTTCATATTCACATACGTTGTTTGTGTAGTCTCTGTCCCACTATAGCTTGTAAGAGAAGGGGACAAAAAATTCATTTTCAAGTGCTACGAAAATCACTCCTACACCTGCTCCTCCACACGACAAAGTGCCATAAAAAAACATTTTCCAAGTTCCAATGCTATACACATTTTTATCTGTCTTTTCAGTTTTGATTTCATCTATATAACTTTCTTCTGTACAATTATTCTCACTATCATCAAAAGACAAAATACAATTTCCTAGGTCTTGATCGATGTCATAAACATGGTACTTGTTAGGATTTTGAGGATCACTTACCGTATATGCCAACCATGTTTCCCTGTATAACTGAGTGAACTGCCCGCTAAAAATAGGGATTGTGGCATAGGTCATATCCAGTTGAAGGGATCCCCCAAGCTTGGTTCCCCAAGATCTAGATAATATAAAACCATACTTCGGGGGTATATCAATGATAACTACATCCATTAGGACATTTTTCACCAGAATCTAGGCGAGAGTGACTACTAAATCTTTGATCCTACCCATGCACTCAACTCTCCTTGAATCGAACGAGTAAAGATATCTATAGGGTCTGGTGATTTCGAGGCCTAGTCTATCCATAATAGATTTGGGCATTACGTTAGGAGAGGCTCTAGAGTTCAGCATGCAATTATGCAGCAGTAGATCGTTCACGTTCAGGGTAATATAGAAAGAGGTGATGGTATCTCTAGAACCTTCAAAATGTGGACCAAAAGTGATATTAGGCTTATCATCTTCCAGATTTATCACGTTAGACTGACTCTCTAAATTTGAAAAATTTATCATTTTGGTTATTTTCTTTCGATACACAGGGTTCTTTGCTAACTTGACCAAAGGTATTGGTATTTTGATCTTATTTATCTCGTTTTCTAGGAAGAAACTTCCCACAACTCTATTTGTTTCTTTGGCTAAAACTTCAAACTCTTTCTTTTCCAATTTATTTGTTTGCACTGTTTTATTTTCGGTGGTTCTGGTTTTCGGTGTCTACATTTCAGTTGTCTTAGTTCTTCTCGCTTGGATTTTAGCCTCCTTTATGTTGGTATTCTAGGAGTCTACCCCTTTGTTATTTCGCATCTCGGTCTCTTTCTGGGTGGGCTTGTATGTTTCGCCTCTAGGCAAAATTTTCTTGGGTTGAGTAGTCGTCAAAGGTTTATTTTTAGGCCTTAGATTGTACTTATGTTGGAGCTCAACCATTATAGTATTGGCCATCCCATGATAAGTATAATCATCAGCGTTGTTTATGTTATCATCTTCAGTCAACGACCGTTCTGTGTTTAGAGACTTCTCATAATCTTCCTTAGTTAAATGAGGTTGCATACAGTCGTCGCACAAATTGTTTACATCTTCTTCTAAATCCTCAAACTCTTGCATATCATTTCCTCCAATAAAAATTTCATTTTTTAGAGGGTTTTGAATTTTTTGATCTTCATTTTTAATTTGTCTGTGTTGAATCTGAGGATTGGGGTTTCTCCTGAATTCTCCTTTAACGAATTGATCAACTTTGGATTGGTCTACCTCCATTCTTGAGATTTTGTTTGATAGCTCTTTTATTATCCTATCCATATCATCCTTTTTTTCATCTGAGAACCTTCTAGATCCAGAGGGACCCACTTGTTCTCTAAAACATTTGGTCTCCCTGTTTCCCGTTTCAATTTTCGTTTTTAATTTACCCGATGCCATCATGTTTGACTCAACTTCCACAATGTCATATTGCATTTAGGTTAAGTTAGCCCCTCTCCTTTCTCTTAACAGTAGAGAGAAATAGGGTTCGAAGGCTCCTGCGAAAGTTACTTTGGCTACAGGTTAGGATGGTTTAACTTCAACTGAGATCTTATTGTATAACTTGTCAAATCTCTGGATAAATTCCATAACAGTTTCTGATCCCTTTTTCTTTAAAGACTCGAACTCGGTCAAATAGTATAAATGACCCTTTCTTTCACCCCATTATCTAAGAAATAGGTCTTCTAGTGCATCATAGGATAATATTGAACCTAGGGGCAGGCTCTGAAACCAATTTCTTACCTTTCCTTCAAATGTTTGGAAAAACAAATGGGAATACACGTCCTCATGTTCGAGACCTAGAATATCAACGAATTGATTGAAGAAGTTGATATGCTCAGTTGCGGTTAGATCTCCTTCTCTTGTGAACTTGGGCAAGTTTTTCATATAGTTTTCTGGTAAATCATGGAGGGGTATTGGAAGGACCAAGGGGGCATATCTAGTGGCTACCTTGGTGAAAACCATGGGGAGCATTTGTTGGACTTGACCTCCTACTCCCCCTGCTCCTCCTCCGATGACAGCCATGGATAACTTAGGAGATGAAATTGGTGCGTTATAAAGAGGGTTGACGAAGATGTATAGTGACTCTCTAGCTTCCCCGGGGTGGAGGGGGAAAACTTCAGGGAACTTTTTATTAGGGGAGGTGAACATTGGGAAAGGGAGAAAGGGTATACGGGGACTCTGTTCCTCTGATTTGTGGGATACGTAAATGGGAGAACCCACCAGTGTTGAATCTAAGTGTGTGGTACCTTCTTCAAGGCCTTGAGTGACATAGAAGTTTATATCGAGAGTCGATGGGATATTAATAGGGATGAGCTTTACGACAGATGTCTCACCGCTACTAACACAAGAGGTAGTCGGAGAGGTTTCGGTCTTAATATCGGGTAGGATTAACTCAGGGTTTAGAGTCTCGGCTTCGACATGACTATCGAATGTTTTTCCGAGATAAAATTCTCGCAAGGATGAAGGTTCAAGAGGGATCTTAGCTTTGGACTGAGTAGACATGTGTTGGTAAACAACAGTGGTTTGCTTGAAAAGACCCCTTGGTTTTAGTATTTTTTCAGGATCGGAAACTGGCACGGTTTGTTTAGCATCTGGGTTTTGTTTGGTGTTCCTTTGAATGGATGCCAACTTACTTAAAAGTGGAGTCACCAAGTAAATGATAAAGGTTTAGCCTTAACAAGGTGTTCATTCTTTGTTCACTATCAAAAAACAAAACTTGGAAATGTTGTTCTCTCAGGGGAAAGTGACTACAATTCTCTAATCCCCAGCAATGGTGCCAGAAAGATGTTGTTCTGGAGTCTGTACTTAAGGCTACGAAGTATAGATTCTAGGCATATAGAAGAGGGTAAAAGATATGGAAAGGAGCAAACAAATGGAAGAGAAACTATGGTTGATTTCTAGGTTGTCTATGTCTAACTTCCACTTGTTCTTGAAAGGTTATATCCCGTTCAATGGCTGCCCACGACCGTTCGAGTTTGACTCGGGTGTTTGCAGTTCTTAGGATAGTATCAAAGAGGTTTAAGGCAATGTTGGTTTGGTCTGAGAGGTTGGGTTCTACGTGAGGTTGAATTGCAACAGGGGAAGTCATTTAAGGGACAAAAATTTAAGAGGTTGTTTCTTTTAAGTTGCTGATTCAATTTTAGATTATATGAGAAAAAATCTCGTGAAGCCAATTAAATGGTTTAACAAAATTGAAGGCCGTCTTCCGTAACTAAGTTAAAATTTGAAACCAAGTATGAAACAAAATAAAAAATAGAGTTGTCAGACAATGTGAGGCATCAACTCTAGAAGAATATCACATTGTAACAGAAGAAGAGAAAGAAAATGAACACTTTGATGGAGCATAAAATATAGAGATCTAAGTAATCCATAGGTCTTGTACCTGCTAATAGCCGATACAAAGGAAAAGTTGTAAATAATTAGATAACTAAAACATGATCACCATAGTAGAAGTTGTATTAAATTGTAGTTAAAGCATTCATCAAAGATGTATATAAAAATGACATGAAGTATGAAATAACAGAGGAAAACACATAACTCTATCTTGACGGAATATGGAGTCTTCAATTTGCTTTGTATTAATCTTGGAAAAGGAAAATTTTCTCTATTACAATCTGCCAAAAGAAAAATCCCCTTCCTTACAAAATCAAAGATGTATTTATACCAACATGTGGCGTTACAATTCAATTATTCAAAGAACGAGAGTTATGAGCTAAGCATGTGGAACGCTTCACTTGATGTCCCTACCTTTTTCGAAAGGCCTTTCACCTCTCCCTGTCACCCAACATCGAAAAATTTGAAAATACGTGTAATTACATTATTTTCTTCCTGAAGCTTTACCTTGCCCATGCTTGATACATTTAAGACATCTCTCTACCATCTGGGCGATAGACTTGGAGGGCTCAACTTGGTTTTTTGCCTCAAATAAGTAACGCTTCTTGTCCAACTGCGGGATCCTCCCTCCCACCTATCGATATTCTTTCATGATGGATAGTAATAGTAAATTTGGCTTAAATAGCCATATGCTAATCTGAGAAATGTCGACTTGACTTACTTGAGAGGGCTCGGCTTGATCCCTTTCCATACTTTCTTTGATATCTACCAGATGCTTGGCTATGTTGATTTTCCCTAACGTTCCAATGCTAGCTTCTCTATCAAGATCTAACAATTTTTTGTTTATTGAACCAAAACTTTCTTCACAAGAATCCCTCACCTCTTTGGCCCTTTTCCTGTTTTCGGATATATCATGTTCCCATGCCGTCAACAAGATATTCCCCCTGGTCTGTTCTTTAATGGACAATCTGGAAGCGATGGCTATCTCTTCCTTTGCTGCAGATGTGACAGCTTCTTGGAATGTACTTCAGGCTACCCGAGCTTCCCTTTCTCTTAAAATGACTTGGTCTAGGGCTTGGTCTACTGGTTGAACATGATCCTGGATGATTTCTATTTTGGCAAGAAAACTCTACTAAGCCGTTTCTATTCTCCTTCGGATCTCCACGACTTGGGTTTGGAATATCATCATGTGTATGACCTGGCTTTCGGTGAGATCCAACTCAGTCTACAGTTGGTTTATCAATCCCTCCTATCACTCAGCCTGTGTTTATCTCTCTTCAACTGACTGCTACATTTTCTCAAGATTAATCTTGAGTTGCTCGATTTCCTATCGGTCGACCTCTCTAGCTTGCTCGAGCTCTTTATATGCCTCATTTTATGCATTCATCTTTGATTCTAATAGACGACTCTGCAACTCGCTGATCAACCGATCCTTGTGTTTCAATCGGCTCCTTAGGGTCCCAAATGAGTATTGGTTTGCAGTGGCATAGGCCCCCAACGTTCCTGCTATCTCGTCAATGAACTCTTCTTCTTCTAAACCTTTTTTGTCAGTCAATATTTTGAATTTTTTGGCCATTGCACCTGCCTGGTGATGTGTTTCCCATTTCACTATGGCCCTCCTTTTCTTGCTAAAGAAAAACTCACTAGGGGGAAACTCTTTGGCGGTGATAGGCATCAGGTCTTCTATAGATATCACTCCAGCATCAAGGTCCACTCTGGAAAACTGTAGGGGTGTGACAGATGGGATGGGACTACCAATTTCTGAGGGTATATTCTTCGTACCAACATCGATGCTTGATTTATTCAGTGTGAGAAACAATGGGTCTCCTACCTGCTTTGTGTGCATCTCGATTCTAACCTTGGTCTATCTATCCAGATTATCTTCCCCTGGGGATATTTCTTCATGGCTTGGGCCTTCGGATTCTTGTTTGAGGGCCTTAGTTTTGTCTGTTTTCCCTTGAGCTTCTTGTTCATCCGATCCTGTGCCTGTCGGGCCCTCGGCCTCTGCTTGTTGAGACCCCGGGGGTTTTGAGACTGTACCTTGCAAAACTTCGGGGAGCCCGCTCCTTCGAAGCTCCTGGAACTTGTAAAAATCGAACATGTCTCCGTACTGGAGGACTCGAACCCAGTTTAGAACTTCTAAGTAAGTTTTTACCTCTCGAAAAACTTCATCATGGGGGGAGATTTTTTTCTCGTATCTTTTCAGGTCACAACTTGCCAGGTGATTTCCCACAATCTTATGTGGGTCATGCTTATTAAACTCAATGCCCACTAGTCTCATCTCACTCAGGGTTGTGGCCTCTTCTTTAGCATGGCCAAAATCTAATAAAGAATAGGTGCCAATGTGTATGGGAAAAGGTGGCCATACCTTCTTCTGAACTCCCTTGAGTTCCTTGCTTATCCCGTCGAGCACCATTTTCCTGGCAATCTCATGACACACATGCTTATTTGGTAAAAAAAGAGGTAGGGCATATGGTGGAACAGAGAAACCAAAAACTCTAATATATGAAAATTCCCTTTCAATATACAAGTCTGGTACGCGGCTTTATCCAAAATCCAGGGGATCATTGGTCGAAGATAGAAATATGCATAGGCACCACTACCCAATTGAAAATCTCGTATACGAAATCCTTAGCTTTATCCTCCCAGAGATTCGAATGGTATTCATAATAATTTCGTTTGTTGGTTGGAGTCTAACTCCAGCTCATTAATGGGAAAGACGTCAAGAAGCACACAACATCCATTATGTAAGCCGACATAAAAAATGAGGATGTTCTCCCACTTGCCTTTTTCTCTCGGTATTTTGTGACCCGACTAGCCAGACTATCGGACAAAAGATTGGCCCAATTGAACGTGAAACCCTCAGCCACTGTGTGAACCAGTGAAACCCATGGGTGGAAGAAGTGAGCGGTATCCTCCTTCCCGTACAACCTACAGACCATCATTGCTACATACATGAATTGTGGCTCCAACGCTGATATTGAATAGATTCCATTGGAGTCGGCCCAGAATTTTGTGGGCTATGAATACCAATCTTTAATAAGGCCAGATAAGATTTTCCCATACTGCTTGCATTCTTTCTTTTTGAATACTTCTAAGAATTCAGCGTGGGAGACAATTTGTACATTTCCCGTATATGTTCTGACCTGAAAGTCCCAACCGCCACCTTTTTCGCATTGAAAATTGTCCTGGTTGGGATATGTACATGGTCCAATGCCCATTTTATCATATCATAATACGGGAGGAGACGTGGCCTTGTTGTGATCTTGTGTATCTCAGACTGAGTGAAAACTTTATATTTTATGGATATGTCCTCTTTATTATTACCACTAGAATCATCCAAACAATTGATCAGCTCGCATTGCAAGATGTTAGATACTTGTGTCCATGTTTTGACAGTACTGATGCTCCTGGCTCCATAGCTAAACTTTAGTCTTGAAAATTTTTAGAAAAAAGGGGGTTGTTTCAACAGAGGAGATAACCCGTCCAAAGTCGGACCAAACGTAGTGGGGATCGTATATTGAGGGTCATTATTATGATATTCGTTGACCACATTTGAATACGTAGCTTCATGGACCTTGAATCCTTTTGTGATCCTCAGTTGTCTTCTAAACCATTTTCCTTCGGTTCCCTTGAAAGGATTCAAAATTTTTTATCCTTCTCATTATGATCAGCCCTACTTTCGATTGTACCCACCCGGTGACTGACTATGAGTTGGAAACCTAGTCGCCTGTTTTTAGAGACTTACACGGGTGATTGTGGAGGTATATTGTGGTACCTAGGGTAGACGTCATGTTTCACTTTTCATAGTATACTCGAAGGATGTTTTCGTGTTCAAGTTACACTTGCACCAGTAAGTTTCTCTAGTGTTGATTGTTGTAATTGTTCTTCCTGCCAATCAGTTGATTGCTTGATTTTACTTTAGGGAATTTTTTGTGTGTGCTCTATGTTTCACGCTAGATTAAACTTAGAGTGTCAGTTGATCATTTCAAAAGATGGAATATCAACATCTCCACCATTTGTGTAGGCTTCAGGGCATGCTGTCGATTACTTTGGATCCACCTCTACCACTGCTGAGGTGAAGGCCCCTCCTGCATTTTTTCTCGAGTGGTTCCTAAAGTCCTCGGTTCCTTGTGTATCCAAAGACATCACGACCTATGGAGTTTTTTCTAAAGAAGAGGCTATTATGAGAGCCCAACAATGGGATTTGATTTAGTTTCAATCCAATATGTTATACGAGATCCTCCTAGATGCACCACGATCGAATTTTGACAAGACCAAATAAAGGTATGGGCCTCATGTCAATGGTATGGTAGGCTCAACACAAAGTAAACCCACAGATTAGTTGGCTAACCAGTTGCAATAGTTATCGATCCAACAATTTGTGGCCAGCCAAACTGCTAGTTCGGTTGGCCCCACAATTCAAACGTCGGATGTACATAGTGTGCATTCGACGAATCCCAAGGGTAACTAACAACCTGAGGGAAAGAGGAAAGGAAAAGGGAAAAATGGTAAGGGGGATAAGAAGGTTGTGAATAATGTTGTAGAGGGTAGAAAGGAAAATATGAAGGTGAATTTTTCATGTAATATTTGCATGGACAATCATTTGACTCACTAATGCCCTTGATTTAAGGAAGCCCAAAATCTATTGGCACAACAACAACCTGTTGTGTTAACAAACCCTTTCCCACAAGGGAAAAATATGGATCAAGCTTCCTCATCCAAGAACGTGCTTAGGGGAAATCAGGGATCCCCCACGCCTAATGCTAATAATGGAGCCGCAAACATATACATGATGATATCACATGCTCATCTACAGACTAGGGCTCACGATTACATAATGTCAAAATCTACTGACAAGGGAAAAAAAGCTTCTAACCCACTGCCTCCTCTTCTTATTGAGAATATTGTGGGAGAAACGATGGCTCACATCCCAAAGTATGCATTTAAGAAGGTTTCTCACAACCCAAATGCAAGGGCTACTCAGAACAACTCCGTCATGAAGGATCCAGCACAAACTCCTTCTACAATGTCTACTCTAGAAGTCCTCCAGAGTTTCCCCTCATAGAGGAAATCATTGTTATATTCTTTGGATGTTTTCAAGACTGATAACTCAGAAATCATTTTTTTTTACCCTATCAATTATATACCTCATCTCCCTCACCACGTCACTTTTCAGATAGTAGTGGTGTATGCCACAAAATCATTGACATGAAACCTTTTATGTACAGTGGTAGACGAGGGTGCCTCGACTTACATGATGTTGTGTGCATGTTGGAATGCCATTGGCCAACTTGAGTTGTCTTTTTCACTGACATTGTTAACTATGTTTGAAGACCGATATTTTATACCACATGGCATAATCCCCTCCTTCCTCATGCTGTTGGAGGAAAAAATTGTGTGCATCAAGGTAGAATTAGTCGATGCGCCTCTAGACTACAATATCTTGTTAGGATGGAGTTGGACCTATGCTATGACAGTGGATGTATCCACCATTTTTGGGGTCTTATGTTTTCCTTGCAAAGGATATATCATAATCATTTATCAGTTATCATTTTCTCATCCTGAACCTTCATCAGGCTCATCCACAGTCCCGATGATTGACAACCTGAAACCATGTACCATCAAATTTGGTGTCAGATTGTTTCCATATATAATGAGGAATTTTGATTATCCTCCACCTTCGAATGATGCCAATTTTATTTCGGCTATCCCCGATTAGCCGAAGGATGCAATATTTCAAGTCACTTATTTTCAAACGAGTTATTTTAATGACCCATGGACTTTACCATCTCCATTGGCTTCGATGGAAGGGGTAGGGCATCCTAGAATGACTATACCCCTACTCGCTACTGAGGTTGCATACAACATTGTCCAAAAAGCCTCAACCAACCCTGATATGGCTCCCCCACAGGAGCTAGATCCCGTTCTTGAGCTTATTTGGGCTTAGGACTCTCTTACTACTCACAATCCTTTGGACTTGGTATTTCCCTCCGATGAGGAGATTTTAGAGGAAATGAATGGGACAGATAGACCTCAAGAATGCTAGATCCACTTTTCAACGAGTCGTGTCATTCACCTTCCATGACCTCAAGCATATAGTGGAGGCATATCTTGATGATATGACATCACATTCTCGTAATAGATCTGATCATCCCACCCACTTATGAATTATCTTTGAGAGGTTTCGCCA
Source organism: Picea engelmannii (assembly GCA_009831015.1). Classification (NCBI taxonomy): domain Eukaryota; kingdom Viridiplantae; phylum Streptophyta; class Pinopsida; order Pinales; family Pinaceae; genus Picea; species Picea engelmannii. Next base: position 247,052 of record ML778825.1, on the reverse strand, counting down.
CTATCAGATTCACCTTAATCTGAACAAGTGTAGCTTTTGCGTGACATCGAGACAGTTTTTAGGTTTTATCATGTCTATTAAAGGGATCATGGTCAATCCTATGAAGTTTGAGGCAATAGTTCAATTGCCTCCCTCATGCACAATCCCCAGCATCAAAGTATACAAGAGAAAGATAACTTTCTTCGGTTTTTTGTTGCCAACTATGTCGAGACTACTAAAGGTTTTATCTGTATCTTGAAAAACGGGGTCCCATTCTATTGGGATGAAGTGACTCAATTCTCTTTCGAAGCATTGAAACATGCTTTAACGTCTGCCCCTCAGCTCAGTCCTTTGGATTATGGAAAGGATTTCTTGTTGTACTTGTCTACGACAAAGTCTACGACTGGCATGGTCTTGGTCTAAGAGGATGGCGTGCTTGAGGAACATGTTATCTAGTATCTTAGTCGAGGCTTGGTCAAACCGGAACTCAACTACACCCATGTTTAGAAACTGGCTTTGGAAGCTATCCATGTTGTCCAAGGGTTATTTTATTACATTCTACTTCAAAAGACCATTTTCATAGCTATTGTGAACCCTTTTCAATATGTATTGACACAACGGATCATCGGAGAGAAAATTAGTAGATGGATAGTCATCCTTCAAGAGTTTGACTTGGAATTTGTTTCAGCAAAGTCTAAAAAGTCCTTGGTATTTTCTGAGATAATTTCAGAACTTATGGTCAAGAGTGGTAATGATTTTCCTGAAGAGTCACTAATCAATAGGGATATTTTACTTATTTCATATTCAGACCCTTGGTATGGATATATAGTTGTGTGTCTTCAGACTTTAAAGTTCCCTTCCTCTACTCCTCACGATGAGCATCGATGGATATGCCATTAATCACAGAACTATCTTATCATCGATGAAACTTTATATCGTCGAGGAGTTGATTGCATTCTCCGTCATTATGTCACTCACGAAGAGGAAGAGCTTGTGTTGAATGACTTCCACACTAGAGAATGTGGCGGTCACTTGTCTAGGTTGGCAACAAACTAGAAGATTCTTCACGTTGGATACTTATGGCCCTCATTGATTAAAGATTGTGTAGAAGTGGTCAAGAAGTGTCACCCATGCCAGATATTCTCTCATAAGATGCGGGCCCACCCTGCTCCCATGTTTCTAGTTATTTTTGTTGGTCCCTTCACAAAGTGGGTGATTGATTTCACTACATTCCATCCAGTTTCAGCTAGGGGGCATTGTTACATCATCGTGGCAGTAGAATACTTTAATAAGTGGGTCAAGGCCATGCCAACATTCAGTAATGCGGTGAAATGATTGCGCTTTTCATTTTTAAGCAGATTGTAGCCAAGTTCGGTATTCTGAAGGAGATTGTCATAGACCATGGAAGTCACTTCCATAACAATATGATGACCGAGTTAACAATGAAACTTGTTTTTAAGAAAGAACATTTGTCACCCTACTATCCATAAGAGAATGGTCAAGTGGAGGCTGTTAATAAATATCTCAAGACTATTCTACAATGGACGATCAATTCGGCCAAGTCGAATTGGCATTTGATGTTGTACTTGACACTTTGGGCATATCGAACCTGAGTCAATACTGCTACTAGTTTCTCTCCTTTCCAACTTATTTACGGGTTGGAGGAAGTCTTTCCCACAGAGTGCCAAATTCCCTCTCTTAAGTTTCCAGTGGAATTACTGCCCGACACAACTCCACTTGAAGAGTGTCTCCTATATATCGAGAATCTCGAAGAACAAAGTCAAGATGCAGCCTTGGCCAATGAGGCTCACAAACAACGTGTCAAGTGTCAGTATGAATGGTCCATCCGCCCTAGAGTATTCTCTGAAGGTGATATTGTCTTAGTCTATGACCAAGATAAAGATCCCTTGGGGGCAAGTAAATTCAAACCCATGTGGTTCAGATCATTCATTGTTAAGAAAGTTTTAGAAAAGGGTGCTTATCAACTGGTTGATTTCGAAGGTAATTCTTTGTCAGAGCCTAGAAATGGGCTCTACCTTAAGAAGTATTACACTTAGTTTAGTCACCTAAATGTGACTTCTTGTATATAATGTATAGTTCATTTCGAAGGGTTCTTATCAACTGGTTGATTTATAAGGTAATGCTTCATCGAAGCCTAGAAATGGGCTCTACCTTAATAAGTATTATGCTTAGGTCAGTCACCTAAATGTGACTTCTTGTATATAATGTATAGTTTTATTTATACATTTTTGTGTCTTTTTGTCCTATGGATGTGTAGTTTATTGTGTTTCTTTTCACTGTGGCATATGTCAAGTGAATCTGAGGTTTAGGTTAGGTTTGTGGACGGTGCTAGCCGACACACTCAAAGGCTTGCTTCCGCTACTTGGGTGATTTTCACATCCATTAGTCAGTTGGTGTCTTCTAAAGGTATTTTTATGGGTGAAGAAACGAATAATGTTGTCAAGTATAGTGTCATAATAGAAATACTACATGATTCATTGTCACATGGTATTTCTCACCTTCGGGTTTATCTAGATTCTCTACTAGTCGTGACTCAGTTAAATGGACTGTACCATGTCTATGATCCCACCCTTCATCGATGATTCCTTAGGGTACGTCTCTTAGAACACTCTTTTGATTATATTACTTATATTCATGTTCCTAGGAGATGTAATCAACTAATTGATGCATTGGTTGATCATGTATTAGATTGGTATATTGCACACACATAAAAGTAAAAGCACACACATACACACATATGTAGATACATTTGTACAAAAATGTTTACTCCATAAGGAAAAAATATGTATATATATGTGTGTGTGTGTGTTCAAAAAATAATGTCATAAGTATAAAATGAGGGCCATAAAGCCTCAAATAGATCCGATATACATCGTTAGGCTTAATCCCTCGATACATAAAAGAGTACAAAATAAAGTTTCATCGGCACATATAAGGTCTAGTGCTAACTATGGTCTAGGATTTTTGTCCTTAGTGTAATGAACTATAGTGTTTGCAAGATGCCGAAACAACTAAACCCAAGTCCTAGGTACTCCTACCACATGTGGTTTCATATTTAGAGGCAGGTCCTCGATCTCTTCCATCGGCACTGGACGAGTGAGATCTGTCAAGTTCCTCTCCACTCATCTCAATACTCTCTCGACCTCTTTAGCTGGTGGCCCTGCCACTGCTATTGTTGTTGGTCTAAAATCCTATCGAGGACGATGCCTGGTCCTAGCAAAGTTGGATGGTCGTACTGGTCCCACATCTGTATATAACAGATTACTAAGTTTGTACTTTCATGTTACCATAAAAAGGATAATATTTAAAAACTAAAAATGAAATAAATTTAAAATATAAATAGAGATGTGTACCTATATCTCTTCTCTCCTCGCCAGGGGGCATAAAAACATCAGGATCCATCAGGGAACTGATCCCTATGTAGGGGTAGTATTTGATCACAGGAATTTGATGAGCCCACTAGTAAAAAAAAATTCATCAAATGCCTCCTCCACTCTCCCCGCTCCTTGTCGAGGCATCAATTTCTCCCACCTACATAATGATGGAAAAGAGGAAATATTTCTTCATACCATCTCTCGTGGGATAAGGCCTAGTACTCTCTCAAGAAAGAAAGTGCACAAAATAGTCCCAAACCCAAATTTCTTGTTTTTTATTCTCCTATGGTTGGTCAATTGTTTCTTCATACAATTGAGTATCATGGTGCTCCAGTCAAATATGGTGGCCTATAAACACTGAGATGCAAAATGCATCTGTGCACGTGAGGCATGGTGAACTTCTATGGATCCCAAGATCCAAACAATAATATACAATACTATTCACAGGTTGAGGCTCGTTATCTTATGAATTGGAACCTGAGATCCTACTTTCTCAATGCTAGTCTCGTAGTACATGCCAATGTAGTCCTCTATGTTGTGCGGTCCTAGAGGAAAATTCCTCAAGTTAACCAGTTCCCTCCTCCTACAGATTCCGGTCAAAAAGTATATATCCTTGGTAGTAGGAGTCAATTATTGGCCCTCTAGAATGAAGGCCTATGTGTCCAGGTGCCAATACTCTATCAAATGATTCAGTAGCCTAGGTTGTGCCCTCATGAATGGGAATTGAAAGAAATTCCATATCCCGCACTGCTTTAGCATAGAAATGGATCCTCAATCCTCTTCAACCAATATGTCTAGTTCCTCATGTTCTCTCTCTCACCAATGGACATACATCCTGTTGCATGTAAGAAGTTTGAGGTTAGTCCCTTTTTCAATTTTTTGATTAATTTAAAGAGATGTATGAGGGATGTCTTTAATAAAGTTATGTATATACACATGTTCAACATGGATAGGCTGCGTACACGCAGAACTGACTTTTTCCTTAGGGTGCGCACCCTCTAAAAAAATATAAAGGAAAAAAATGATGAATGGAAATGATGAGAGAATTCATTTGTACTTACTTCATTCAGGTTTGAAGACTTTTTATCCACTGTAGCTCCTTGAATTCACATTTTAAGGAAGAGGGTTTTTTACTTTTTGGCTATTTTCCAATTTGCAATGGTTAAAATGAGTTGTCTACCCCTATTTATAGAATTTTTTGGATCTTTTTTCCTCAGTTTGGTCCTATTTTTCCCTTTTCTTGGCTTAGTGGGTGCTCAATTTTCTTTTTGGGGGATCTTTAGGTCATTCTTATGAAATTTTTTCTTTTGGTTTGGTGTTTTCATGACATGGGTTACACTCACATCATCTCATGGTGAATTTTTTTTTTTTGACACTTGCATATAAGTTAGAGTCTCATCACCTTGCATCTTGAATTTTGTTGACTTTCTTCACTTTTCCATAGGATCAACCATACCGAAGTGCAACACATAACATTCTATGTTGATTTATAAGTGTCGTAATTAGGTGGTAGAGCCTTTCCCTCCATGGATTCTCTAGGTAGATCCTTTGCTTCATTTTGGCATCCATTCTGTGAGTTTTACATAGGCTTGGGAGTCCTTTTATTCTCTTCATGACTATGTATTGAAGCCTCATTCTTCTTCATATTGTTTTGGCCTATACCTGAGGCACTCCTTAAGAGCATGGTTTTTTGTCTTTCAAGCTCGCTTAAACTTTGAAAGCGACATATAACAAGAAATATTTACCCTTTTAGGTCTCATTCATATTACTTAAGAAAATGAACCCCCCCTGGAATCTTCTTTAATCCCTTTTCAGACTCTCTAAAATTAAAAATATTTTTGAGCGATCTTGTTTCCCTTCATGCTTGTCAAACTCAAATTTGAAGGCACATATGTCTGACGATAGTTTACCCATTTTTCAATCTAGATGGATATTTTTATGAAAAAGATACACCCTAAGAGCTACGGTTGCTAGGAGAGTATTCTCATGTGTAAGTTTAACCCTTTTCCGTCCCGAGGGACTAAATTTGTGAAAGGGACATTTTCCTTGGTTTTGGTTTATCTCTTTTTTGGGCCTCAAAGATTATCTACAAAAAAGGAAGCCCCTTGGAGTCCATAGTTAAGTTATTTTCATACTCCCTAAATATGAAAAGATCGTTGAGTGATCTTGTTCCTTTCACACTTGTTAATTGGTCCAGAAGGAATATCTATTTGGCATATGTTTAACCCTTTTTGGGGCCAATAGATCACCTAGGAAAAAAGAATTCCTCAGGAGACATGTCTCGCTGGGGGAGTTCTCCTAAGTTATGTATTAAACTTTTTCGGACTCAGGAGACTAAATTATGAAAAAGGCGGTGAGTCCATATTTAAGCTCTTTTTAGACTCCTTAAAATTGAAAATATAGCCGAGTGATCTTGTCTCTGTCAGACTTGTTAAAATGGTTTTGAAGAGACTGATCCAGATTATTTTCGGCACGAAATGAGAGTGGAGATATAATAAAGAAATGCACAGAGATATCACATATATCCAGTAATATAACAGAAATATATTAGAGATGCAACCATAAACACAGAGATACAGTAATACATGATTTCTATTAATGAAAGAAATGTACAGAGACTGTAAAAATACAGAGTGAAAGACTCGCTAGAATGGTGGCAACTTATCTCTGAGAAGAGATGTGATGGCTACTTGCATTCACAAGAAGATGACTACAATGAGGCTTTGAAGGCATTTTTACAATAAACAAAAATGCCAAAAGTCCTAGAAATCCAAAAACCTAACCCTAGGAGATGAAGTGCCAAAAGTCATGTGGGCCCCGTTTGGGTAAGTTAGCACATCAACTTCCCGAGGTCATAACTTTTGCATACGATCTCCGTTTTAGGCGTATGATAGCTCATTGGAAAGGTATCATCGAGGAGATTCATTTTGGGGGCTCAATCATACCTTTATATATAATTGAAAACCTCAATCTAGAAAAACCTTTATTTAGGCCCTCAAAATGGCCTCAGAAGTTAAAACCTGCTAAAAATAGTAAATTGCCAGAAAACTATTTTGAGCCAGTCGAAAATGGTGGGTTGCCACCGATATCCACCTAGATAAATCCTCCCTCCTTAGGAAGAAATGGTATCCATTGCGTTGAGTTCCCGGGGGAGAGGGAAAAGCATTTGTTGAATCTGCAACTGGGTGAGTTGCTTGTATTGTTGGAGACATCACGCTACCTAGTTTGTGGAAGTCTGTCATGAACCTATTGAAGCTGAGGTTGTTCAACAAGTCGAGCTACATGAGATGAAGGTGTGCAGAAGGAATATTTTCACTTTGTTGCAACCTTGTCGATCTGCTTTTGTTGGATAGAAGGTGCAGGGGGAAAGCCTGAAGTGGTTGCAGTGTCCTTCTATTCCCCTTTTGAACAGATTGTGAAGAAGCTGAATTTTGCAGTATGAGATACTACCTTGCGACACTTTTTAGGTGGAACAATAGTTGGAACTACCTCTGGTATTCTGTAGAGATGACCCCCCAAAGTAACAATGACACTATGGGGTCGAGACTCATAAACAACATGGCATCTCCACATATATGGTTGGCACAAGAGAACATCATAGACATCTAGTGGGGAAACATCACATAATACCTCATCCTTGAAGGGTTGGATGCTATATGACAATCGACACTGTTGGCTGACACAGAGATCTCATCCTTACCGAAGCCACCCAATGTTGTATGGTTATGGGTGTGGTGTTGTCGAAAATCCCAACTGTGACGACCTCTACTGAGATGAGGTTTTTCTGGCTTATGCTATCAACAATAAAATGCAGCAGGGTCCCCTTCACCCACATCTGTGAATGAAAAAGGTGCTCCCCCTCTTCAGGATCTGTTGGTTCTTCTGGTTGAATTGTTGCGGTTGCAACAATAGCAGTGGGGTTTGTGTCAATGATCTATCCTTTACCAGTATTTTCATAATCAGATTCTGAATCAGGGTTTGGCTCCTTGTCTTTGATCTTGGCCACCAATGGTTGTTTTGAGAAACATTTATTATTGTTGTGCCAGGGGCTTTTGTGGAAATCACACCATTTTTCGGTGTCCTTCTTTGTCTTCCCGTGACCCTTATTTTCCAGTCTCTTGGACTAGTTTTCGGGAGACTATTTGTTAGGGCCATCTTTTTCATACTTTGGTTGTTGCAGATTTGCAGACCCGAATTCCCATTTGTTCTGGTGCTTAAATTTTTGCTCAATTTTAACAGCATATCGAGAAGCAACACCGAGTGATGAGATGTCTAGAAAATCCATTTCAGTCTGGATGTATCTGTGTAGAGCCCCATGGTATTTCAGAACCAAATGTCACTTAGAGTCTTTGATACCCAACTTGGTGTGCAAGGTATGGAAGGTATTGGTGAACTTCGGAACTGCTTGGGCCCTCTCTTGCCGCAGTGTGGTCCATCTCATGTATTGGTCTTCATAGTTGACAATAGGGTAATATTATTCCTTTACCGCATCCATAAAAAAATACCAAGTGGGATCGACCCCATATATTCCAGACTCCTCTATGGAACTTTGCTCCCAATAATTTTCCCACCAATGTTTGACATGAGGGAGAGCTTTAAGGAGTGCGAAGGTGATCTTTTCTTTGTCAAAAAAATTGTGAATAGAGAAATAACCTTCTAGCAGAGTTAACCATTTTTCTAGGGCCTGCATCTATCTGTCCTTCAAATACAGGAATATAAAAATTAACTTGTACCTTGAAAGGTGAGGTGCCTCCAAAGTGGATGCTTGATGAAAATGCACTTGATGCTATCAGAAGGCATTTAAGGATGTGGGAAAAATTCTCCATCATTTCGTCCCTCTATCACGTGAGAGCTTGCCCAAGCAACATATTGATAGGATCGTCTGCTCCGTTGATTTTCGTTTCTTCCGCCATTGAGGGTTTCTTGGGTGTGCGAGAGCAATTTTCTTCAAGAGAGAAAAGCTAGAGACCCAACTTGCTATACTCGTACCTCGTCAGGGACATGCACTGAAAAAACGATCAAGAGAAGCCTGCTCTGATACCATGGATCCGGATTATTTTCGGCACAAAATGAGAGCGGAGATATAATAAGGAAATGCGCAAAGATATCATGTATATCCAGTAATATAACAGAAATATATCAGAGACACAACCATAAACACAGAGATACAATAATACATGATTTCTATTAATGAAAGAAATGTACAGAGACTGTAAAAATACAAAGTGAAAGACTTGCTAGAATGGTGGTAGCTTATCTCTGAGAAGAGATGTGATGGCTACTCGCATTCGTAAGAAGATGATTACAATGAGGCTCTGAAGGCCTTTTTACAATAAACAGGAATTCCAAATGTCCTAGACATCCAAAAACCTAACCCTAGGAGATGAAGCGCCAAAAGTCATGTGGGCTCTGTTTGGGTAAGTTAGTACATCAACTTCCTGGGGTCGTAACTTTTGCATACGATCTTTGTTTTAGGTGTATGATACCTCGTTGGAAAGGTATCATCGAGGAGATTCATTTTGGGGGATCAGTCATGCCTTTAGATATCATTGATAACCTTGATCTTGAAAAACCTTCATTTAGGCCCTCAAAATGGCCCCAGAAGTTAAAACCTGCTAAAAATAGTAAATTGCCAAAATTGCCAGAAAACTGTTTTGAGCTAGTCGGAAAAGGTGGGTGGCCACCGATATCCACCTGGATCAGAGACTTCCTTTCGATACAAGTTTAACCCTTTTCTATACCGATTGGACTAATTACAAAAGAGTAATACTCTGTCCCCAGTTACGAGAAGAGTTCTCCTTGGTATGATTTTATTCTTTTTCAGACCCTGGAGATTAACTTTATGAAAAATATCACTCTAGATTCTTCTTTTAGTGTTTTTCAGACTCTCCAAATGTGAAAAACCATTGATCTTACCTTCTCTGGGATCGTAAAACTTCACATGGAAGATTTCTTGTTGTTTCATGTTGTAATCACATCGCATGTCTCATCCTTAAGTCTTTGGCCTAATGTTGACTTCATGTTGTTATTACTGAACCTTTAGAGCATTCCTCAGGTGCAATCCTTGTATCACTTTTTTCCCTTGCGATCTGACACCTTAACCCATGGAGGAATTTTCTTGGGTGTTCTTATCCTGCACATGTTCCTTTGCACTGAGAATCAGTACATTCCATGCGCGTGGAACTAGTTTTCTTTCCCGCGACACTCATTCCTCCTTTGTAACGTAACATTCTTTTATTATTTTTCAAAGTTCATTAAAAAATTGAAAAAGACAAAAAAATCAAATATTCCAAAAGAGGGGACGAGATATACATTCTCTTTTATCGACAACAAGATAAATCACCCTTGGAAAAAGCACATCCTTCCATTTGTTTTGTAAGCATTAGGATCTAGTATGACCTTAGTAAGTTGTTCTCGTTACATAGATGTTTGTCCTCCTCCGTTTGGTTACTCTTAGAAACATATGGAGAGTTTGGGGTGCCTCTTGTGTCATAGAATTATGTCAATAATATGCTGCATGAGTCTCATCATTTTTTTGTGTTTTTGTCCAAGGGAATTTTTTCCAACCTAAGTCAACCATTTTGCAGTTGATCTCTTGAATTGCATGAGTCAACCATCTCGAATATCCAGTCAAGTTACAATTCCAAATCAACGAATTTTGGTATCTATTGTTCAAGTGCTTCCAGTATTTCAATGATAGTTTTTCGAAGACCTTGGGGTACTGAGTCCTACACTCCTATTATATTCCTACCTGAGTTTTGAATAACTTGAAGACATCACTCGATTTTTGAAGCTACCATCTCCAACTACATGCATTGATGCTTCCTGAAGATGAATCTCACATTGTACTTGTACATATTCAAATGATTTTGAGATGTAGATCCATTTTGTATTGTTCACGGCTACACTTTATATAGATATTCATATTTGTCTTGTAGTCATGATTGTTTTATATGACATGGATCTACAGTGTATTTGTATGTCCGCCTCAGAGAGATTATCATTATTTTGCAAATGACACGCTCGCGAACACTCGTCTTGGTCTCACTCGACTTCGTTCCTTCCCACTATTTAAATATGTTATAATGTATTTCTCCCATCAGTTGCTCTTCTGACCTCACAAATTATGGGGCATCTTTTATATTCCAAAAATTCCACATCTATGCATCCAAGGCATTGGTCCATCCATTTGCATACTTTGCCAAACATACTTCTAAGGTTTCCTTCTAAAAAACCACTTTTTGGATAATTTACGTGTCTTGATGCACTACTAGCCTACATACACATGTGTGTTTCATGTTAGTTAGTCTATGTACATATGCTTGATGCATGCTAAGTAGCCCGCGTTTACCTCTAAAATTTGTGAAAAATATAAGATTGTGTGGATTTCGGTGAAGTTTACAGGATATGGAGGGTTTCCTAACTATGTTACCCCTTGTATCCCGTCCCCAAACTAAATAACCATATTTTTCTCATATAAAAAGAGGTCTAGGAGATTCATTTAGAAATATGAAGAAGAGAATAAGAAAACTCTCCCAAAATCCTTTCCCTCTCATTGCCCAATTTTTGCATCTTGCTCTAAGTTTTAGCCTCAACTTTCCCTTCCAGCCATTCTCCCTATGAAACCCTTCCTCCTTCCCTTGATGGTATGTTGGTTGTGAGAATTCTATGTGGGATTGGTGCACTTAGAGCCATGGAAGAGGATCCCAGACTTGGTTCGTAGAGTAGTGTCCACAAGAAAAGGTTATAACCTTTCATCTTGTATATGAATAAAAGAGATTATCTTTGTCCCAAAACCCTATGTGTACATGTTCTTGTATATGTGATCATTTACATCTATATTTAGGCTTTTAAGTGCTTACTAGAGATTGCATATACTGTTGTGTTTTGTTCTTAACCCCTTGTAGGTCATTTTTGGGAGGAGATCTGTGATCTAAGAGGCAACATCAAGTGGAAGAGGTCTACGTCAACCATAAGGATTCAAGGTGTCCTTCTTGACCTTCTCTTCTCTCTTTCTCTTATCAGTTAGTCTAGATTTTTTTAGGGTATATTAGAGATATGTCAGTCTTTTAAGGGAGTTAACGTTATACCTATTCCTTAGACCTAGTTTAGGGGGGATTTTCCCATAGCATTCCTCAATGAGGAAAACCCTAGTCCCATAGATGCTCCAACAGATGCTTTTATGGGAATCATAATGATAATGAAGGGGCCCCACTAGTTGAAAATCGATGACTCAGATCTAATGCAACTAACGGTTCATCCATCTGATGCTCAATTAGAGTTTTATCGCAAGTTTCAACTCACCTCCTCAAGCCATTTAGGGACATGTTGGCAATAGAACTAGACCTAAACCATGACCATGACATAGACCTAGACCTAGACCTAAACCATGGCCTAGGTCTACACCTAGACCAATAACTAGATCTACAACATGAACATGACCTATACCATGACATATAACATGACCTAGACCATAAACTAGACCATGGGAAGATAAGGCATGGCAATGAAATGTCTAGATATAGGTCTAGTTCTAGGTCTAGGTATGGCAATGAAAGGCAAGTAAATGCAAGGAAAGGCAAGGCAATCCAATGAAAGACATGACAAGGCTATGAAAACATATGTTGGATTACTGAGAGGGGGGATGAATCAGTAATAGCATAATTATAAAAAAAAATCTTCAAGTAATCCAAGTGTTATATCAATGTAGAATTATTATCCAATAATGAGCAATAAGAAATGAACAACCACACACATACATAGTACACCAGTGTTTTACATGGAAACCAAAATCGGGAGAAAACCAAGGAATGATTTTTCTTATATGTCTTGAAGCATTACATTCATTGGAAGAACCAACTTCCTTTGTTTTCCAGTTGCAACTGGAAGGAGGCGCCAACCCCTAGTTTCTCAAGATACAACTTGAGGGAATCTCCAACTCCCCAATTCTCTGGCTACAACCAGAAGGAGGCTACAACCCCCTATGTTCTCTGGCTACAACCACCTATCCTTGCCCCATCCAACCGCCCTGAAGTAGAAGTAGAATGATGGAACCACTGTCACAGTATCACTGTGAGATATACCACTGTAAACATGTACCAATAAACCTGAACCATGAATCAACCTATACCTCAACCTGTAATCAAACTGTACCATAAACAAGTGCATCAACCATTCACCAACCTGTAGCATAAACAAGTGTATCAACCATGCACCAACCTCTACCAAACAATCTGTAATCAACCTGTACCAAACAATATTTAATCAACCTATACCATAAAATATTGCAACCAACCATGTACCAAGTATGTGCCAATCATTTTTCAACTACTCATCAACTATGACTCATCAATATGTACCAACATCATCAACTATACACCTCATGTATGTGCCAACTCATCAACTACTTGTCTCAACCATGTACCCAACTTGTACCTCGACCAAAATCCCTCATCAATTTCATCATCCAAACATGATTTATAACTCTATAATAGAACTGGTGTATATGATCACATACCTTCAAACCATCCTTAACTTTAAACAACAAGAGACTAGCATTTACATCAAACTTTTCTTTAGTCTCACATGACTAGTTTTGGATTAGTCAGCAACCCTAACTTGAAATAATCATAACTTTGTACCTACAATGAATAAATATATGAAACTGACACACAATGTTCTTCAGTGTGTTTTGTGCAATTCCTCCATGTGTCACTACTTGGAACCTCTCAGAAAAGTAGTTATAGAAAAAATGGCATACCTTGCTGAATTCTGGCTTATTCTAGAGAGCGACCTTGTAGAGTTTGCCTCACATAGAATAACTATTACACAGAATACTAAAGACTGTACTATAACCAACACATTTTTTCTTATGTAATTTGGATCTGTTATGAATAAGTTATGACTATTTTTACCTGAAACACCTGTTTTTGACTAGTTTCGGGACTAGCCACAAACCCTGTTTTCCACTGAGTGTAACTCCAAAAATACAATGATCCATAAGATGAATTTTTTACCAAATATACTTGGATATGTTTCCTAAATGTCATAGAAATTTCACGGTCTGAATCATTCTATAAAAAAAATTATTGCGAAAATGGTGAGATGACCTGTAAATAACATACCTTAGAAAGCATCATCAAAAAATTTTATCCTTCCTTGAATTCTGGCCTTCTTTTCTTCACCTTCCCTTAGAAATTAGGCTTAGATATCCTTTGGTTACCTCAGAAACCTATAGGTATTCAATATGCTCAAGTGTGTCTAAAATGAGAGAGCCTTGCCTCTTATTTATACTCTGATCCATATTTTATGAGCAGAACGAAATGACTACAGATTATTACCAGATGCTTAACACAGAATAATAGAGATACAGTAAAATTGGTTTTCTATTCAATAAAGAAATAAGCTGAAACTGTAAAATGCAGCGAAAAACAAGATTGTTGGAATGGTGGCCGCTTATCTCTGAGAAGAGTTGTGATGGTTGCGCTCATTCACAACAAGATCATTACAGTGAGGCTTTCAAGGCCTTTTTACAATAAATAGGAGTTTCAAAAACCCTAAACAGCCAAAAACCTAACCCTAGGAGATGAAGCGCCAAAAGTCATGTGGGCCCCGTTTGGGTAAGTCAGTACATCAAATTCTCGAGGTCGTAACATTTTCATACGATCTTCGTTTTAGGAATATGATAGCCCATTGGAAAGATCTATCCGAGGACTACAATAGTTACACTTGAAACATACCCCAAAAAACGTCATTTAAGGCCTCAAAATGGCTCTGGAACTTCAGGACCTGAAAAAACTGCTAAAAATAGTAAATTATCAAAATTATTAGAAAGTTGTTTTGAGCCAGCTGGAAAAGGAGGGTGGCCAACGATATCCACCTATATCAATCCTCCATCCTTAGGAAGAAATGGTCTCCATTGCATTGAGTTCCCCCATCAAATGAGGGAATTTCTGTTGAATTTGGCCCTGGGTGAGCCACTTGCCTTGGTGCAGGAGTTGCCCTGCTTTGACGACTCCATAAAGTTGGATCCTTTGTTGTTGAGTGCCCTTGATCTATGTGTCCACAATATGATCACTGGATTCTTGTTGTATGAAGTTGGGTTTGAGCTCTGCTGGTGTCAGTCGTTCTGCTACGTCTGAGGTGTCCAATAATGGTGGGAAATAAGGCCGAAGGAGGTCCATGTTGAACACTGGGTGCAGGCCAAGGAAAGGAGGAATGTTGAGTACAAAAGCATTATCTCGTATAGCCTTGGTGATGGTGTACGACCCATAATGGAGTGGGTGAAGCTTCCGATGGGGTCCTGTAAGGCATTCTTTCTGCAAGTGCAACCAAACTTTGTCGCCCGCTTGAAACTTATGTGGAACCCAATGTTGATCATGGCACTGCTTGTACTTGTCATTGGACTTCTGTAGGATATCCTGAACCTGTTGGCGGATGTGTTGGATCCTCTCAAAGAACCAGGTCACTTTGTCAGCCTCAGTTGGAGTAGGAGAGGAGTCAATTGAGGTGAACGCAAGGGGAAGTGAAACATCTATGGGACTCAATGGTTGGAATCCCAACCCCACCTAAAAGGGGTTGTGGCTGGTTGAGATATGCATGGCTCGGTTCTAGCTATGTTGGACATAGGGAAGACTCTTATCCCATGTGTGAGGGTGATTGGAATTATACATACACAGGATATGCATGATCATTCGATTTACGACCTCAGTTTGGCCATCTGTCTAGGGGTAGAAGGCCGTGGATTTGGTGAGCTTAGTGTCCAACAGTGACTAGAGGCTCAAATAGAATGTGTTGAGAAATCGACTATCCTGATATGAGACAATGGTTTGTGGGATTCCAAAATGTACCCAGACTCATTCAAAGAAGAGCTTGGCAGTGGCTTCTGCTATGATGCTCTTCTTGTAAGAAACTAGAATCGCCATATTAGAAAAGCGATCGACAACCACAAAAACACAGTCATTTCCCCACTTGGTGGACGGGAGGCCGGACATGTAGTCCATTGAGATGGATTCCCATGGTCTATAAGGAGTAGGAAGAGGGGTGTACAGGCCCTGTTTCTTAGTGGTTGGTTTGGAAATAGCGTAGGTAGTGCAAGACCTGATATACTTGTTGACCTCCTGTCGAAGTTTCGGTCAGTAGAAATGTTTTTGTAGCATCACCATTGTCTTTTTGATGATGAAGTGTCCTGCCACCCGGCTGTAGTGGGCTTCCCAGAGAATCTTCACTTGCTCACTTGGGGGAACACATATATGGCCTAGACGAAAAAAAAACCCATCCTGAAGATGGAAATTATTGACAACTACCTTTGCACCAAACATTTGGTAGGTGGTGGTGAAGTTCGGGTCTGTCTCATAGAGTTGGGGCCATCCAAAGGTCTCATGGCTACAGGAGTCTAGCACTGTGGTGATTGCCGCGACTGGTGGTCTACTGAGGCAATCAACGAAACGGTTGGTGCTTCCTATTTTATACTTGATGTTGAGGTGGAATTGCTGCAAGTATGTGGATCACTTTTGATGGAGGTCATTCTGCAATTTTCCTTGTGTCTGCATGAACTACAGTGGCTTATGATCAGTGTGGATGACTATCTCCCTCCCAAGAATGTAATGTCTCCACTAGCGACAGGCCTGCACAATGGACTACATTTCATTATCGTAAGTAGGGTACTTATGGACAACATTTGATAGTGCCGCACTATGATAGGCCACAGGGTGGCCATGCTGCATGAGAACGACACCCACAACATAGTCTGAACCATCGGTCTCAATCTCAAAGGGATGATGCAGGTCTGGTAGTGAAAGTACTGGGGATGAACACAAGTGTTTCTTCAAATCATTGAACGCTTGTTGTTGGGGCCAACCCCACACAAATTTCTCCTTACCACCACCCCTGGTTATTTGGCTGAGGGCCCATGCAATACGAGAGAATCCCAACACAAATCTGCGGTATAAATTGGCAAGGACCAAGAAGCTCCAAAGCTCAATGAGTGTGGTTGGGGCTGGCTAGTCATGGATGACTTGGATCTTGGATGGATCCACATGTACGCCATGTTGATCAATGATGTAGCCTAGGTAATGGAACTTGTCCATGCTGAAAGAGCATTTTTCCAAGTTGGTGTATAGCTTGTGCTGTTGCAGGGTGTGCAAAACCTGTTGAATATGCTGTAAGTGTTCTGCCCAAGTCTTGTTGTAAATGAGAATGTCATCAAGATACACCACTACAAAAGTATTGGTGAATGGTCGCAAGATATCGTCCATCATCCTCATGAAAGTGGATGGAGCGTTTGTCAGACCAAAGGGCATGACCAACCATTCAGAAAGGCCTTCCTTTGACTTGAAGGCAGTCTTCCATACATCTATCTATTCTATCCGGACCTGGTGGTAGCCAGACTTCATATCAATCTTACTTAATTATTTGGCCCCCATGATTTGATCAAGGAGGTCGTCAATTCAGGGAATCGGGTACTAGTTTCTGACTGTGATTTTATTCAGATCCCGATAATCAATGAAAATTCGCCAGTTTCCATCTTTCTTCTGTACTAGCACGATTGGGCTCCCGCAAGGTGAAGAGATAGGATGGACATGCCCCTTGTGGAGAAATTCTTGGATCTGTCACTTGATTTCCTAGTTCTCTAGCAGAGAGCGGCGATAGACTGGCCCATTGGCAACGGTGCGCCGGGGGTCAGATCGATGAGCTGCTTGACCTGGCTGTGCAAAGGTACCTCAGTAGGTGAGGATAAGATATCTGAGTATTCTTCCACGACCTTATCTACTTGCTTCTTCTATGTGGAGAGGTCGACTGCAGAGACCCTGGATGTGGCTGTGATTTTTCTCTCATTCTGAGAGCAAATCATGAAGAAGACAAACTTGCCTGTTTGAGAGATGACCTTCCTACATTGCTTAACAGAGATGACCTTCCTGCATTGCTTCTGCTCGATTTTGACGGCATATCGTTAGGCCGTGCCCAAGGATGAGATGTACAGAAATTCCATTTCGGTTTGGATATATCTATGTAGAGCACCGCGATGCTTGAGCACTATATGTCTCTCTGAATCTTTGATACCCATCTTGGTGCGCAAGGTATGGAAGATATTTGTGAAATGTGGCACTGCTTGGTCTCTTTCTTGTCACAGTGTGGTCCATTTGGTATACAAGTCATCATAACTTCCGAAAGGGTAGTGTTTTTCCTTAATAACATCCCTGAAGGATTCCCAGGTGTCCGTGACTGTAAATAATGAGGGTTCCTCTATTTCCTTTTTCTCATAGAAAGTTTCCCACCAATCTTTGACATGGGGAACAACTTTGAGGAGCGCAAAAGTAATCTTTTCTCTATTTGAAAAGTTATGGACAGAGAAATACCCTTCTAGTAGATTCAACCACTTGTCTACAACATCTGCATCTATCTGACCTTCAAATATAGGAATATCAAATTTTATTTGTACCTTGAAGAGGGTGGTGCCTCCACTCGAAGAAGATGTGTCGCATGTTGGTAGTCGCCGAAGGATTTGCATGGAATTATCCATCCTCTCATTCGTCTATTGCATGAGGGATTCCTCAATCAACAGTATGAAAGGATATACTGTCTCGTCATCTTTATTTTCTCATTCCATAAGAGGTCGCTTGGGTGTGCGAGAGCTTTTGTCCTCAAGAGAAACAAGCTTGAGACCCAAATCTTTGTACTCCGACCTCGTTGGGGACATGCATTAAGATGATAGGGAGTAGAACGCTCTGATACCACTGATCCATATTTTATGAGAAGAACAAAATGATTATAGGTTATTACTAGATGATTAACATAGAATAACAGAGATACAGTAAAACTGGTTTTCTATTCAATAAGGAAATAAGTTGAAACTATAAAATGCAGTGGAAAACAAGCTTGCTGGAATGGTGGGGGCTTATCTCTGAGAAGAGATGTGATGGCTATGCTCATTCGCAAGAAGATCATTACAATGAGGCTCTCAAGGCATTTTTACAATAAATAGGAGTTTAAAAAACCCTAAACATCCAAAAACCTAACCCTAGGAGATGAAGCGCCAAAAGTCATGTAGGCCAAGTTTGGGTAAGTCACTACATCAATTTCCTAGGGTCGTAACTTTTGCATACGATCTCTGTTTTAGGCATATGATATCCCATTAGAAAGATCTATCCGAGGAATACAACAATTGCACAAAATTTCATGATGAAAAATTGTGACCTTGACATACCCCAAAAAACGTCGTTTAGGGCCTCAAAACAACTCCGGAAGTTCAGGACCCGAAAAAACTGCTAAAAATAGTAAATTATCAAAATTGCTAGATAGTCGTTTTGAGCCAGCTGGAAAAGGTGTGCTGCCACTGATATCCACATGGATCAATCCTCCATACTTAGGAAGCAATGGTCTCCATTGCATTGAGTTTCCCCATCAGATGAGGAAATTTCTATTGAATTTGGCCCCGGGTGAACCACTTGCCTTGGTGCAGGAGCTGCCCTGCTTTGACGACTCGATAAAGCTGGATTCTTTGTTGTTGAGTGCCCTTGATCTGTGTGTCCACAATATGATCACTGAATTCCTATTGTATGTAGTTGGGGTTGGGCTCTGTTGGTGTCAATTGTTCTTCTACGTTTGAGGTGTCCAATAATGGTGGGAAATAAGGCCGAAGGAGGTCCACGTTGAACACTGGGTGCAGGCCAAGGAAAGGAGGAATGTCGAGCACAAAAGAATTATCCCCCATAGCCTTGGTGATGGTGTATGACCCATAATGGAGTGGGAAAATCTTTTTATGGGGTCCTGAAAGGCGTTCTTTTTGCAAGTGCAACCAAACTTTGTCGCCCACCTGAAACTTATGTGGAACCCGATGTTGATCATGGCGCTGATTGTACTTGTCATTAGACTTCTATAGGATATCCTGAACCTATTGGTAGATGTGTTGGATCCTCTCAATGAACCGGCTATCTTTGTCAGCCTCATTTGGATCAGGAGAGGATTTAGTCAAGGTGACCGGAAGGGGAAGTGCAACATCTATGGGACCCAATGGCTAGAATCCCAACCCCACCTGAAAGAGGTTGTGTTCGGTTGAGCTATGTAGGGCTCGGTTGTAGCTATGCTGAACATAAGGAAGAATCTCATCCCATGTGCAAAGTTTCTTGGAATTATACATGTGTAGGATATGCACGATCATCCGATTTACGACCTTAGTTTGGCCATCTATCTGGGGGTGGAAGGCCGTGGATTTGGTGAGCTTGGTGTCCAGCAGTGACTAGAGGCTTGACCAGAATGTGATGAGAAATCAACTGTCCCAATCTGAGACAATGGTTTGTGGGATTCCAAAATGTACCCAAACTCGTTCAAATAAGATCTTGGCAGTGGATTCTGCTGTGATTCTCTTCTTGCAAGAAACCAGAATCACCTTCTTAGAAAAGCAATCGACAACCACAAAAATACAGTCATTTCCTTGATTGGTGGATGGGAGGCCCGACATGTAGTCCAATGAGATGGATTCCCATGGTCTGTCAGGAATAGGAAGAGGGGTGTACAAGCCCTGTTTCTTAGTGGTTGGTTTGGCAATAGCACAAGCAGTGCAAGACCTGATATACTTGCTGACCTTCTGTCGAAGTTTCGGCTGGTAGAAATGTTTTTGTAGCATCACCACTGTCTTTTCGATGCCGAAGTGTCCTGCCACCCGGCTGTAGTGGGATTTCCAGATCATCTTCACTCTCTCACTTGAGGGAACACATATATGGCCCAGAAAACACAACAACTCATCTTGAAGATGGAAATTATCGACAACTGCCTTTGCACCCAACATTTGGTATGTGGTGGTGAAGTCTGGGTTTGTCTCATAGAGTTGGGGCCATCTAGAGGTCTCATGGCCGTAGGAATATAGAACTGTGGTGAGTGCCACGACTGGTGGTCTGTTGAGGCAATCAGTGGTGCAATTGGTGCTTCATGTTTTTTGCTTGATGTTGAGGTGTAATTGTTGCAAGTATGTGGACCACTTTTGATGGCAATCATTCTACAATTTTCCTTGTGTTTGCATGAACTGCAGTGGCTTATGATTAGTGTGGATGACTCTCTCCCTCCCAAGAATGTAATGTCTCCATTGGCGGAAGGATTTCACAATGGAGTACATTTCTTTGTCGTAAGTAGGGTACTTATAGAAAACATATGATAGTGTCGCACTATGATAGGCCACGAGGCTTCCGTGTTGTGTGAGAACGACATCCACAACATAGTCTGAAGCATCAGTCTCAATATCAAAGGGTTTCTACAGGTCTAGTAGTGAAAGTACTGGGGATGAGCACAAGCGTTGCTTCAAATCATCGAATTCTTGTTGTTGGAGCCGGCCCCACGCAAATTTCTCCTTACCACCACCCCTGGTTATTTGGCTGAGGGCCCATGCAATATGGGAGAATCCCAACGCAAACCTATGGTAGAAATTGGCAAGGCCCAGGAAAATTCAAAGCTCAGTGAGTGTGGTTGGGACTGGCCAGTCATGGATGACTTGGATCTTGGCTGGATCCACATGTATGCCATGTTGTTCAATGATGTAGCCTAGTTAATGGACCCTGTCCATGCCAAAGGAGAATTTTTCCAAGTTGGCGTATAGCTTGTGCTATCGCAGGGTGTGCAAAACCTGTTGAATATGATGCAAGTGTTCGGCCCAAGTTTTGTTGTAAATGAGAATGCCATCAAGATACACCACTACAAAAGTATTTGTGAATGGTCACAGGATATCATCCATCATCCTCATAAAAGTGCTTGGAGCGTTTGTCAAACCAAACGGCATGACCAACCATTCAAAAATTCCTTCCTCTGACTTGAAGGCATTCTTCCATACATATGTTTGTTCTATCAGGACCTGGTGGTAGCCAGAATTCAGATCAATCTTACTGAAGTATTTTCCCCCCATGAGTTGATCAAGGAGGTCGTCGATTCAGGGAATCGGGTACCAGTTTCTGACTGTGATTTTATTCAGAGCCTGATAATCAATGCAAAGTCGCCAGGTTCCATCTTTCTTCTATACCATCATGATTGGGATCCCGTAAGGTGAAGAGCTAGGACGTATGTGCCCCTTGTGGAGAAATTCTTGGATCTATCGCTTGATCTCCTCATTCTCTAACAGAGAGCGGTGATACACTAGCCCATTGGGCAGCGGTGTGTCGGGGGTCAGATCGATGGGGTGCTTGACCTGGCAGTGCAGAGGTACCCTGGTAGGTGAGGAGAAGATATCTGAGTATTCTTCCACAACCTTATCTACTTGCTTCTGCTGTGTGGAGAGGTTGGCCGCAGAGACCCTGGATGTGGCTGTGATTTTTCTCTCATTCTTAGAGCGAATCATGAAGAAGACAAACTTCCCCATCTGAGAGATGACCTTCCTATATTTCTTAGAAAAGGTCAAGCAAATAGCACTAGGTGGGACAACCTCGGGTATCCTGTACAATTTCCTGTTCAAAGTAATAATAACACTACGAGGCCTAGACTCAAACACAACATGACATTTCCATAAATAAGGTTGGCCCAAAAGAACATCACAAACTTCGAGAGGAGCAACATCACACAATACCTCGTCTTTGAAGCGCTTGATGCCATATGATAGTCGACACAATTGGCTGATGCAGAGATCACTTCCTTGGCGAAGCTATCCAATGGTGTAGGGTTGTGGGTGCAGCGTTTACGGAAGGGCCAGCCTCTTGACAATGTTAAGAACCAATACTGAACACAAAAGCACCATAAAAAATATAGAAGAACAATATAGAAAAACACAACTTTATTATATCAAACCCTTGAGGTAGGGAAACACCGTACAATGGATCCTATTATGGAAGGGATCATCTCATGTTCACTTTCCTCTTCGAGGGGGCATCCTCCTATTGAGCTACCGCTCCAAATACAATATTTCTCTTCATGTCTCATTACATTGCTTGAATCCCTTTATATAGTACTACCATCACCTAAGAACATTCTAGAGGAGGAATCTTCTAGAAGTAGAATCTTCTAAGAAGTCCTCTTACATTTATTATATCTAATTACCCATTTATTATATCTAACTACCATAGTGGGCCTTATTTAATAATATACTGGACCTAGTCCACCTTACATTGAATGAACTCAACTATTATCACTATGGGCCCTCTGGCCCCCCCCACTACCTCTCTAGCTACCTTACATTCCATCCCCCTTATGAAAGTGTTGTCCTCAACACTTAATGTACAACCATATACCAGGGTCCCATGGATAATTGTGGACCATAATTGTTATCACTGAAATTTCGTCTGCACAGGGCGACAAGAACTCCGCATCGTCAAAACAGAACTGGGGTCATTCATGGCACAAGATTAATTCCACAGCATTGCAAAAAGGGTCAAAAACTATACAAAATGACCAAAAATTTGAAGGGCGCTTTACAAAACTCTGGCGCGCGCGCATATGCGCGTAATAGAAACGTACAATGCACGCTTCAGCGCATGATGCGCGGCTGTTGGGAAAAAAACTCGCGCGCCTGCTAAATGGCGCATTTATTAAGTTGGTCGACCTCCCAACCACTAATGGATTGGCTCCCAAGTCGATTTGACACCAAATCCGAGCTCAATCCGCGTAGGGGGGCTGGTCAAAGACCTAATTGTGCCCTAAAGAGCCCCTCTTCACATTCAAAAGAGGTTGCATAATAACCCAATGCTTGGCTATAAAAATCCATGAATGACCACCATCTCTTCAAGGAATTCTGTGTATTGTTATGCTGTTGAGATTGCTAGAGACTCATTCTTTGGCAATAGACATAATCAGCACCATTTCATAGGCTTTCCACCTCTCACTAGAGTGGATAAGCTTGGAGTTCTTTCACCCACATTCTTCATCTTTTCATTGTAAGGAGAGCAATCAGTTGAGGGCCTCAAGAGCCTTCCATTGGAGAGGGAAGGGACCCAAGTCCTCTTTCTCCATTGTGTATCTATGGATTTCATCAATCAGATTAGCTTATACATTGTTGATATTGGTCCATTTCCATTTGTTTTTCAATTTTTCATATGCACATAGTTTTAATTAGTTTTACTTTGATTTTTGTTTATAGATTAGTTGTTTCTCTTTCTAACCTTTCCTTTCACAGCTGTCATGCCTAGCAGAGCCCAACTGGGCATGTAAGTACTCTCAATTTTCTCACCAAGTGACGAATAGAGTGCAAACAGATTGGCGACTCCACTGGGGAATTTGGTATAAATTCCTCCCTCATTTGGGCTTTATTTTCTTTCCTTTTGATTTCATTAACTTGCAGGTTCATAAACCGGCCTCTGCCGACCTGCTTACCAGTCAATTCATCAGAAATTGGAGAGAAATCCATCCAGATTTTTCTTCTCGGACTTTTGACTCAGGCGCGCAGGTATTCCACCCCACAGGCGTGCGTCGGGTGCATGTGCGCTATTCTTTTCAGTTCTGTCTACGCGCAGGCGCCATATGCGCCTCTGTCCACACAGGAGGCCGTGCATTTGAACTAAAATTTGCATTGTAAGCTCTTGGATGTGGGGAAAGTCATTTTTCCTGCTTAAAGAATGATGATATGCATGATTTAAACACTGCACCACTTAGACCCCTCAACTTATAAAGGGGATAATCAAACAAACATAGGCACTTAGGTGGATAAAATTCATTTTCCCTTATTTGCTTTTTGCCACATGGATGGCTTGCTTTGGTTTATAAATCTAAGTTGAAC
>ML778825.1:194910-221845 GCA_009831015.1 Picea engelmannii | reverse complement strand
TACCCCTCATTATAACTAGTTATTTCATTCTTCACTAGTGTCTCTTCCGGTGAATTCAGACCCCACTGTTGAGAGCTATTGGAAGATCCAGTGCTATTTGAGAGGAAGGACGTTACGTCTTCTAGGACACGAGCATTTTCTTTCCTTTTGATTCCCCCACGCGGAAAAAACCCC
Organism: Picea engelmannii; assembly: GCA_009831015.1. NCBI lineage: Eukaryota > Viridiplantae > Streptophyta > Pinopsida > Pinales > Pinaceae > Picea > Picea engelmannii. The sequence continues at coordinate 221,671 of ML778825.1, read as the reverse complement.
TCTTACCCACATATATGCTTCTTTCTCACTTATGTATGATGCACATCTGATTACAGTTTGACTTTGATATATATTGTGTAGACCATCACAGCAAAAGGCTCTTGTTTCTATACTTTCTCTCACCACTTGTTGCACACATCTCACACAATTAGTCTGACATCATAGGGGAACCACAGAACCCCCGTCGTTCACGATGTTTGCTCAATCTCCCACCTATCTTAGGGGGAGTATCTGGTCATACTCGTTCACACACTCCTATGAGTGCTACCGTCCTAGGATCAGCTTTGCTTGGTTCTACCTTACTTGGGTCCACTTCCCAAGGTCATCTGTCCTCTAGCTCTCCTTTACACAGAAGCGGAGGACCCACTTCCTCTCAAGGAGGGAGCACCAACCTACCTAGTCCCCATCAAGGGTTAGGTTCACAACACACTATGGCCGGAGCTAACCCTCCCCCCCCACTACAGATGCCATACTTGGCCTCTCTCAACATTCCAGATCTCACCAAGCTCACTAATGATCCTATATTGCATGATGCCACATGGCCTACAATGCCAACCAAACTCCCATCAGACATTCCAAAGTTTGAAGGGAAGGCAGGGGATGACCCCGCCAATCACGTCATGACCTTTCACCTATGGTGTTCTTCCAATAGCATCATGGACAACTCTGTCAGACTGCGTCTTTTCCAATGCACACTCACTGGCCCATCAGCCAAATGGTATGTTGAAGAAAAATCTGGGTCCCACACGACCTTTGAGTCATTAGCCAAAGCCTTTTTAACTTTCTTCCAACTACCCATCCAACATGACAACGGTCTAGAACTACTGTCCAATTTCAAACAGTCCTCAGCCACCCACATCGCTGACCACATTCATGAGTGGCGTAGGCGACATAGTTTGTGTAAAGCAGAAACCACCAAACAACAATGTCTTGACTGGTTTCTTAGATCACTTGTCGCTCTCCTTGGTAAGGATGTAGCTTCCACCTTCCCACAGTCCGAGGAAGAAGCCATCAACAAGGCTCAACAATATGACCTCATTTACGCACAGTCAGGATACTTGTACACAGTACTTCCTGATCTCCCAAAACCTGTGCCATTTGGCCAGGACAAACCTGGGATGTCTCATTCAGCAGACGGACTCATAGGTGCCACCTCGCACCATGGTCCACAACCCCAACCACCACTGATGTATGGAACACCCCAATACCCACCGGTATATGGGGGCACTCCTTATTTTCTCCCACCCCCTTATCAACAGCCATATCCTGTGGCCATACCTCCACCTATCAGTGGACCACCACCGGCACCATCCATACATCCATCTGTTCCCACAAGTAGTGGTACCCCCTCAACATCATCTTTTAGTACTAGTGAAAGCATGCAGCCTTCCTATGTACCCTATGGATCGGTACCACCGCAAAATCCATACTTCCCCTTTCCCGGACCTCCACAACCTATGGCTCCCCCACATCCAAATGCGGGGGTAAATTTTGTTCAACCTTCCGCTGCTCAACAGTACCAGAATTTTGAACAATTAAATACAGCCAACCCAACTCATCCATCGAACAATAATAGGAGGAAAGGATGAAACAAGAACAACAACAACCCTAGTCAAGGTGGGAATCAACCCCCACAGCATCAACCCACTGGGGGCAACCAGAACCAAGGGAACCAAAACCCCCAAGGGGGAAATAACAACAAACGCCCAGGGCAGAATTCCGTTAAAACTATCCACCCTTGTGCTCTTTGTGGCGTGTATGGTCATTACACTCACCATTTCCCCCAGATTGTTGATTTCAAGAGGTTGAAAGACTCTGGAATCATTCCCCCTTCCCCAGCGCAACCTGCCCCTCAGCAGGCACAACAACAGTATGCGCAACAACCTCCCGCAGTACTGCAAAATCCTATCCCACATCAAGGTGTCGTAAACACTCAACAGGACACACAGCACCCCCCACCTCAGGTGGGCCAATATCACAACCCCAACAATCCCGTTGAACGAACAATTCTCCTCACCAGTGAGGAAGAAATTATTTTGCAAACTCGCAATCGTCAGTATCCTCCCACTGCTGAGTCTACTCCTACATCTCCAGAAACAAACCCTGCACCAACGGCACCTCCGTTGATGATCCCTCGCCCTTCTGCCAAACCACCATTACACATCCCTCGTATCCCCCTGCACAGGAATGTTCACAATCCACAGGCTAGGGCAGCTCATAACTACATCTTGGTAGATGACTTAGCACAATCCCCGGCTGCCATGTCAGTTTTGGAAGTCCTCCAAACTTGTCCAACGCAACAGAAATCCCTACTTTCCGCCATGGGAGCAGTCGACCCTGCATATACTCGACTTATCACTTTCGACCTTGATAGTTGCGAACCGCGTCTTCCTGCCGCCGTTGCTATTCAAATACCCGTCAAAATACGGAACATCACCGTCCATCGGTGTATCATCGATGAAGGGGAATCTACCTGTATCATGTCCAAAACCGTATGGAAAAAACTTGGTTCCCCGGACCTCTTACCATCTGCCATCACACTACGCGCCTATGATGGAAGACCATCATCCCCTGAAGGGCTCTTCCAAAATGTCCCCGTAGAACTTGGGGGCAAAATCATTCTCATTGACATTGAAGTTATGGATGCTCAACTCGATTACAATATCTTGTTAGGCCGTACCTACATGTATGCTATGAAGGCAGTGGCATCATCAGTCTTTAGGACAATCATGTTCCCCCACAATGGAAAGATTGTGACCATTGACCAAGTCTCGCATTACGAGCCTAACCCATCTGCCAATCTCGATAACATCCTTCCTCTCATTCATGCAAACCACGACGTCTATCCACTTGTCGAGATGGGTCCTGGGATTTTCAAAGATCCATCCTTGTTAGGGACGTACCATGGAGCACCACCACTCCTTCCCCCTAGCCAAGTATGCGTCATTTCCTCTAAGGAAACTCGTCAGGAGGATACTCATCCTCCTCAGGAGGCTTCATTCATTCCTGGCGTCTCACCAGTCGCAGCACCACTCCCACAGGAGCCTCCTGCAAACTCATCACTCCCCACAGTCCACGAATCCACATCCCCTCCAGGACCTAATCCCATTTGGGACACCGTTCCCCGACCCCTCACTCAAATTCCGTTCTTTTACCCACCACCCAGTGTAGAATCTTTCCAGGTAGCCGCAACGCTCACACTTCCCAATATGGTGTTAGGAATCCCAGTGTGGTACTTACATCCACCTGAGATGGTCCCTCGCCCATAGGCAGGACTCCCCATGACAATTCCTGTCCTCACCCCCACTACCCTCAACACCCCCATACTCCCTACCCCCCCTGCTACCGCTGGGGGCAGGAAAAAGACAAAGGAGCCCACAGCTCCACTCCCTCCGTGCATCACACCACCATGCGCGTTGTGTGACAAAGAAGGTCACCAAACCAACAACTACCCATCACTACCAGAATTATGGAATTTGATTCCCCCCAATTCAACCCCCACACCACCCATTACTGCTGCTACCACTCAACCTTCCAGCAGTAAAGGGTTGAAGACCAAATTCGCGTGTGCCGTTTGTTCTGAGTATGTCCATTACACCCATCATTGTCCAACACTACCTCATTTCTGGCAGGCATTAGCTATCGTCAGCCGCGACTTTCATAACAACCCACGTCCTGCTACATCATCCACAAACCCTATCACTGACATTCGCTATGTCACCACTTCAGTTAATGAACGCATGAGATGCCCTTTCTCTTTGCGATTCATTGGCTCATTTTACATACCAATGTCTGATGATCATCGAATATCGGCAACGTCAATTGGCCCTGCTACACCGACCCACAGCAGAGGTAATTGACCTCACTTCACCACTGACAAATCTACACGTCATTTCTCCCGAGCCCGAGGCACTCCCTACGCCTCCATGGTTCTTAGATGACGTATCCGAGGATTTACCCCGTAACCCACCTAACTCTCCTGCCCATTCCTCTACGGAGACTCTACACCCAACCACCATGGGTACTCCTCAGTCCTTCAATATCTGGTTTATGTCGAGTGAACCCTCACCCTCTCCTAGCAATACCCCCTCTGTTTCTTCAGCAGGAGGCAGTCACACTGTCACTGAGATCACTCCTCCCGATCCATTATATTCTCGTCGTTTCCAATGCGACGAAGAAATATTGGAAGAGCTACAACGCCCGGACTCCCCCTGGGACGCACTACATCATCGTGCACTCTTCCTTCCGCAGGAAGCCCTCGTGCCTCCTAGCCTCAATTCCATTTTTGCGGTCGAAACCAAATATTTTATCCCATCAGGGACTATCGATTGGTTCAACAATCCTATTCCCGCACCCGATGCTTTTGAAGAAGGTAACTTGGCTAACATTTCCCCCACCATCAAAATCGACATTTCCATTAAACCGAGCATCGTCGAAGAAATCATCATTGGAGCTGCTTGCACTCCTCAGGAAATCGCCGCATATAAAGCCCTCTTCCAAGAATTTTGGGATATCTTTGCCTGGTCATACACAGATATGCCTGGCCTAGACCCCTCTATCGTCGAACATCGCATCGACACCTGGCCCGACATCACACCAGTTCGCTAGAAACAACGACCGCTACACCCAGCCAAAGCCTCGGCTATCAAAGCCAAAATTGACAAATTGCGCATGGACGGGTTCATTTACCCCATCGCTTACACTTCATAGGTTTCCAACCCTGTACTCGTCGACAAAAAATAGGGCACCATTCGCGTTTGCACCGATTTCCGCGATCTCAATAACGCTTGTCCAAAAGACAACTTCCCAACGCCTTTCATCGATCAGATCATCGACGACTGCGCCGGCCACGAAGCTCTCTCCTTTATGGATGGATTCTCTGGCTACAACCAAATTCAAATCCACCCAGCCGATCAATATAAAACCGCATTCATTACCCCGTGGGGTACGTTTGCATATCGTGTCATGCCCTTCGGCCTCAAAAATACCGGCGCCACTTTTCAGCGGGCTATGACATACATCTTTCATGATCTAGCTGCAATCATTCTCGCCTACTTGGACGACCTCACTACTCGATCTAAGAAATGCGCCCAACACATCGATGATTTACGAATCATCTTTCAATGGTGTCGTCAGTACAAAATCCTCTTGAACCCTCTCAAGTGCGTGTTCTGCGTCACCGTAGGGCGCCTCCTTGGTTTCATCGTTTCACAAAGCGGTATCACCGTGGACCCCCTCAAAGTCCAAGCCATCACCGAACTTCCTCCTCCTAAGAATTTACGGCAACTGCAGAGTCTACAGGGCAAAGCTAACTTCCTCAGGTGCTTTGTTCCTGATTACGCTATACGCACACATGGTTTCCTTCACTTACTACGTCACGACATCCCTTTCCATTGGGACGACTATGCCCAACAGTCATTTGACGATCTTAAAGCAACACTTTCCAATACACCTCTGATTAGTGCACCTGACTACAATCGCGACTACATCCTCTATGTATCAGCATCCGCTGTATCAGTAGCCGGCGTCCTCGTCCAGCTCGGAGATGACAATCGTGAACACATCATTTACTATGTCAGTAAGAACCTCTCAGGACCACCCCTGAAATACAAACATGAAGAGAAACTTTCTCTTGTCATTGTCCTTGCAGTTCAGAAACTGCGCCATTACATCCTGCTTTGCACCACCAAGGTCGTCGCAGATTCCAACCCTATGCAATACTTGCTCAGCCGTCGCCAAGTTAACGGCAAATTCGCTCATTGGATCGTTATCCTTCAAGAGTACGACCTCGAGTTCTCAACACCTAAGAGCAAGAAATCCCTCGTTCTCGCCGAACTTGTCACGGCCCTTCCCTCTGACACACCCAGTACCCCCGTCAATACTGACTTCCCCGACGAACATCTCTTTTACATCGCTTTCGATGATCCTTGGTATGGCGATCTTCTCGTCTACCTACGAAATCAAAAGTTCGGTAACCACCTATCATGGGATGATCGTCGGCGCATTCGCCATCAGGCCCCCCGCTATCTCCTCATTGGGGACATCCTATATCGGCAGGGCATCGACACTGTTCTTCATCGCTGCCTGACTATTGACGAGGCCGACAGAGTCTTAAACGACTGGCACAGCGGCGCCTGTGGGGGCCATCTTTCCGATATATCCACCGCGCAAAAGATCATCCGGGCCGATTACTTTTGGCCTTCCCTCTTTCATGATTGCATCCATGCCGTGAAACGATGTGAGCAATGTCAGCTCTATGTCAACAAAGCCCGTGCTCCCCCCGCTCTTCTTCACCCTTTCATTACTGCAGGCCCCTTTTGTAAATGGGGCATTGACTTTATGACTTGTAATCCCCCCTCCAGCAATGGTAACAAGTACATTGTTGTTGCTGTTGATTACTTCACCAAATGGGCCGAAGCTATGCCCACCTTCAACAACACCGCTGACACAGCAGCGCATTTTTTCTTCAACCACGTCATATCCCGGTTCGGAGTACCACTCCAACTAGTCTCCAATCATGGGAAACACTTTGAGAATGAGATCTTCGTTGAACTCTCATCTCGGTTAGGCTTCTCTCACGAGTTCGCCTCACCATATTACCCTCAGTCAAATGGACAGGTCGAGGCAGTGAACAAAGTCCTCAAGATCATGTTACAGTGCACGGTGAATAAACATAAAACCAATTGGCATCATATGTTATTTTCCGCGCTATGGGCTTACCGAACGGCCGTGAAGACCGCCACAGGTTTCACACCATTTCACTTAGTCCATGGGGTCGAGGCAACTCTTCCCATCGAGTGCGAAATTCCCACCCTTCGCACCGCAATTGAACTTTTACCTGACATTGCTCCAATGGAGCAGCGCTTGCTAAACTTGGAGTCTCTGGATGAAGATCGTCGATCCTCATTACAGAACAACGAGGCAGCTAAAAAATGATCCAAGGCTACCTTCGATCGCCATGTCAACCTTCGATCATTTCGCGAAGGCGACCTTGTCCTAGCCTATGATATCGCTCATGATACCTTTGGCCACGACAAATTTGAATCACTTTGGCATGGCCCTTACATCATCCAACATTGTCTCACTAAAGGCGCATACATCTTGGCCTCCCCCGAAGGCCTCACGCTTAAAGAACCCGTCAATGGGTTATACCTCAAGAAATTTTATGCTTAAATGTAGTCATGCTACTTTAGGTTATTTTCTTTTCTAGCGTTTTTAATCTTTTTTACCACGTCTAAACTATCCTTTATGCTCTTGAGAGATGACTCCTCCACCAACTTACCACATTGGTTACGCCGACGGCGCCAGCCGTTGGACACAAAATCTCGCTTCGGCTGCTTGGGCTCTCTACACCCCATCACATGTAATGCTGCATTCAAACGGCATATGTTTGGGGCCAGCAACCAACAACCAAGCCGAATATACTGCTGTCATTGGCCTCCTGGCCGACGCCCAACGTCATCATATTCGTCACCTTAGCGTCTTCCTCGACTCACAACTGGTCGTTCTCCAACTCAACAATGTGTACCATGTACGCGATCTGTGCCTCTTTCGCAAATACCTGCAGGTTAGATTATTATCTCGACATTTTGATTCCATTACATTTACACAGATTCCAAGAGAATCGAATCAAACAGCAGATGAAATAGCTAACACAGTGTTAGATTGGCATATATCACATCAAGCTACACATACATAAACATCTCATACATCCTGTCACAACATATAGATAGCATCAACATCATCACCATCAAAACAAAAAACACATGTAAACCATATTTGGATCTCAAAAACATGTATACTCATATATATATATATATATGTAGGCCTCTCAGGCCATCTGAATGTTTACATACACAAAAATACATCGGCCCACAGGCCCGTGCCACATCATGGTACACAAAAACGGCTCACCAGCTTATCATAATGGTATACACAGTACAATATACAATCAGGGTGCCTCTATCGCACCCCCATCTGCTCCTCCCTCAGGCGGAGGTGGTGGCCCACCCCTACCCACCCCAGGCGGTGGTGGTGGCACACCCGCAGGACCCCCCTGCTCAGGCGGCAGGCACCCACTAGTCATGGAAGCGAGCACAGTGGCTCGCCGCATGATTGACCACCATGCTGGCGGTAACCCAATGCACTGCTCCAGGAACTCCTCATCCTGGATACGGATCCACATGCCCTCAGGCACGTCTCGAAACACCGTCTCAAAATGACGGCGAATATCCTCATCACCTACTCCGGCTGCCACCGGAGGAGCATGCGATGGCCCTGCACCAGGGTCATCAAAGCGGCGCCTCTGCGCCAGTTTCTCGGGCCCTGCTGGTCGCCCAACAGCCTCATCCCGTGGCCGCCTCTCTCCATGCGGAGGTCGTCCCTCTCGCTGCACGGGCGGTCTATATAACTCCACCTTGCGCCCACGAGGTGCCAATTCTGCACATGCACCAAACAAACAACAACAGATGGTATTAGTGTCTATACATCAAACATGTGTACTAGAATATCAAAATCATAGCATAAATCAATACATCTACATATATAACATACCTCTATGATCAAAAACCTCCCCAGGAGGCAATACCATCTCCGGGTCCCCCCGGAAGTCTACCCCAGCATACGGGAACTGCAGCATCACCTGCGGCATCTGCCGCCATATCTGCGCCGCCTGCGCAGTAAAGTAGTGCCCTCCTTCGCACCGCCGTGGTGAACCAAAATCTGTGCCCACCACATCAAACACGGCTCTCGTACCCCTGGTGCCTCCAATAACACCCTCGGGCGCAGCATAGGCACCCTCTCCAAGAAAAAGGCCACCAAGATGGAGCCATATGCGAACTCCCCAGCACCTGTCGACCGACACCAGTCCAGCTACGCGATCATCCGCGCATGAAGAGTCAGACCCCAGGAAAACCGCTCACGGCCCACCACCACCCTCTCCATCACAATCAACTCCCCACCACTAATCCGGTGGGGTGCTCGGGACCCATAGACCCGAACTATCATCTCTGCTATGCAACGATGCAGCAGGACGTCTATCCCACTGATGCTCACGACTGACCCAGTCATATAATGATCGCCTGAGCAATATCGCTCGGCGAATGTCTCCAAATGCATGTCCCTCGGCAGCACAGGATCTGTCGGCAACGGTGTTCCCCGGAAAGGGAGCCTCGTCAAAAAATAGATGTCCTCCACCGCAGTGAAGGCGATCTCCTCTCCTCGCATGAGGAAGCAGTGTCGATCAGGGCTCCACATCTCGATCAAAAACTGGAGCAAGTACTCCTGCGACCGTATCAAAGAGCAATAAAAAAACTTTAGCAACCCACTGGTTGCTAAAGCTGCTCGAACTGCCACTCGAACCGCCGGCGGTGCATTGGTCACCGTCTCTCGTAGCGGTGCCCAGTCTCGCTCATGCCACCGTACATCCATAATCACCGCTCGCTCTCTGCACACAGCACAGAGCCCTATATTAGCTTAGGCAACCATTCAATACATCAAAATAAGCTAATTTTTCACCCAGAAACCTTGCCTCAAAGGCGCGGTTGTACCACCCACAGGCGCGCACACATGCGCACTTGTTCACTATACAGTCGCGCATCTGTGCGTGCCTGTTTTTCCCATAGGCGCGCTCGTGTGCGCGCCTGTTCATAGTACAGGCGCGCTCTAGAGCGCACCTATCATACCCACAGGTGCGCTCGTGAGTGCGCCTGTTCACCCCACAAGCGCGCACTCATGCGCGCCTGTCTACCCCACAGGCGCGCCCCTAGGGCGTGCTTTAAAATCCTACAAAGGTGCACTAATGCGCTCTTATTCAGTGTACAGGCGCGCACTCATGCGTGCCTTCCACTGAGTCGCCCGCACATGTGGGCCCACCCTCTACCCCAAAACCCCCTAAAACTCCCGTACGACCCCCCATACCTACCCTGCCCACAAATTGGAAACCTATTTCTATGCAGGATGTTCAGACCACTAACCTGAAACTCGCACGTCGTCAATCGACTGCCTCGTACTCCCGAAATCACTCAATCTCCTATGGATCTGCTCGAAAACTCACTGTAGCAGCAGGTACAAATGAGGTGGCAATGTGGGCCCTACATCTATATATAGGGTTTTTTCCAAACTTCCACTCACCATTCCGGGAGCCCACGGCATCCATTTTCAGAACCGTTTTCAGCCACGGGATCAGAACCCCGCCACCTACATCATGGCTGTCCTTGGGCCACTTTTCATCCTAGGCCCCCGGGGCACCTTTTTCTCATAACATGGCCAGGTATGCACATGCATTGTCACATTTATCTAATACAAGTTCATATTTGTTATTCTCTTCAGATATTGTTCACTTTGGGTATTTGGTTTTTCCCTGTGCAGGTACTTGATCAGCGTCTCTCCACATCACTTCTTCAGGTATATACTCAACACTGGCATGTAGTCTCTCCCGTTGTATTACATTTAACATTTCCAGTCACACCCTCTGATATTTACCTTTAGGCTCGTCCTTCCCATCTCTGCAATACCCACACCTCCATTTGCATCATCAGTACTGTACCCCGGTAGCTTTCTCACCCACATGATTTGTCTCATTCATAGCACCCTTTTGCACTTATGACACTCATGTTGTTCTTCATTACCCTTTAGGGATGAGAGTCCCCATAGTCCTTCCTCATGTTGCAGATTGACCACATACTCCTTCTCCTCATTTTGCTAGCTTCCCCACATGGACTCCCAGATCATCGCTTTATGCTTCAGTTCTTTTTACCTGCACATCCACAGGCTCATGAACCCTCCATTTCATCCACCATCAGTTTGCCCATCTGCGAACCTACCTCCATTTCATCCACCTCATACAGAAACTCGCCAATGGGCCCCCCACCCTTCATCCATTTTCCAAGAACTTTTGGCCCTCCCTGGGGCACTCATTTCACACTGGGGCACCCGTTTCTGTATTTGTACATCTCCTTCAACATGATTTATTATTTATTGTACAAACACTCTTATTTCCAGTTATTTACCTTTTTCGTCACCGTTGGCGACCTGCTTTCCTTTTTTGGCCCAAGAAACCCATGTCCCCCTTGGTTGGAGCATTCGTTTTCATTTTCCCCTGCCGGCATCGTTTATATATTCAGAGTACTCAATAGGTCACTTACCTCCACCCTCTGAATTTGTCCACCTTGTCCCGCCTCTGGCACAACTTATCCTCGGTCTTGGTGTCCCCCTGACACTCAACCTTGTCAACACGGTTGCCGCCATTGTTTATTTCTTATCTCTTCCAACCAAGGGCAGTCTTGAGTCTTCACACTTCTTGACTTCGTCCATGTACCTCTGCCACTTCCTCACCACAGTAGATTTCGTGAAGCCCTTTGCTTCTGGGAGCCGCGTCCTCCTTTTGTCGACATCAACACACTTTTCCAAAAGGGCGACAGTATATTGATTCTCATTTCCCATTTAATGAGAGATCTCGGACGGCACAGGGGGAGACACCATTGCTCCTTGATGTCGTTGACCCCCCTAAACATTCGACGCCAACACTTTCTCATGTTGCGGTGGGTCTTACTATGCGACTATTGCAGTTTCTCTTATCAGTTGCCGAAGACCTCTGAACTTGGTAGGGCCGCCCATGCCCACATCATCGTCGCTGCTTATCGCTGCGATCATTACCGCTGGTTCAGAGTATGTTCCTTTGCATAATTATCTTCTGCCTTTATCATTCCGCCCCCGAGGGCGCTGCAGTTGTCTACATCAACACTTCAGACTTTTTTTTCAGAGTTACATCACACGAGCATGGGGCATGCCCGCCTCGTTTGTACACACCTTGTGGCCGGTCGGATCTACAGGTTCCTTTCTTCTCCAACGGATTTCTCTACATGGTCCCACTCTTTCTCTCCCTTACACCACCATTCTCAGTAAAAGAAACATTGATGAATTTCGGCTATACATTTTGCTCCTAACCTCATCCATCAGGGGGCATCTGTTATCACTAAAATTTCGTCCGCACAGGGCGACAAGAACTCTGCATCGTCAAAACAGAACTGGAGTCATTCATGGCACAACATTAATTCCACAGCATTGCAAAAAGGGTAAAAAACTATACAAAATGACCAAAAATTTGAAGGGCACTTTACAAAACTCTGGCACGCACGCATATGCGCGTAATAGAAACGTACAATGCGTGCTTCAGCGCACGATGCGTGGCTGTTGGACAAAAAACCCGCGCGCCTGCTAAACGGCGCATTTATTAAGTTGGTCGGCCTCCCAACCACTAATGGATCGGCTCCCAAGTCGATTTGACACCAAATCTGAGCTCAATCCGCGTAGGGGGGCTGGTCAAAGACCTAATTGTGCCCTAAAGAGCCCCTCTTCACATTCAAAAGAGGTTGCATAATAACCCAATGCTTGGCTATAAAAAGCCATGAATGACCACCATTTCTTCAAGGAATTATGTGTATTGTTAGGCTGTTGAGATTGCTAGAGACTCATTCTTTGGCAATAGACATAATCAACACCATTTCATAGGCTTTCCACCTCTCACTAGAGTGGATAAGCTTGGAGTTATTTCACCCACATTATTCATCTTTTCATTGTAAGGAGAGAAATCAGTTGAGGGCCTCAAGAGCCTTCCATTGGAGAGGGAAGGGACCCAAGTCCTCTTTCTCCATTGTGTATCTATGGATTTCATCAATCAGATCAGCTTATACATTGGTGATATTGGTCCATTTCCATTTTTTTTTCAATTTTTCATATGCACATAGTTTTAATTAGTTTTACTTTGATTTTTGTTTATAGCTTAGTTGTTTCTCTTTCTAACCTTTCCTTTCACAGCTGTCATGCCTAGCAAAGCCCAACTGGGCATGTAAGTACTCTCAATTTTCTCACCAAGTGACGAATAGAGTGCAAACAATAATGTTGAAGAAGAATGAAGAACCAAGGTCCCGTGTAGAAAGGAAATCCACCATGTTGAAGTATTCCAACCACCATTGTAAGCCCGGGTCCCATGTTCAAGTGCTCATGTGAACTCCTCGTGGAAGATTTTGGAACCCAATAACCAACTCCAAATGATGCTCCAAAGACTGACACCAATCATGTGGATCCAAATAAGAAGATCCATCCACATAGTGGAAATGGGTCGTAGCAGAATCTAGAAGGAATAATACCACTGTAGAATATGCAGACTGAATGCTAGTAACTAGCTCTTGATGTGGGACATTGATGTTCTCTACAGAAGGTGGAGTAGAATCATCAAATAAAATATGGAAGTGGTTGTCATCCCAGAAATGACAACTATCCATATACCAATCATCAAAATCATCCTCAAAATCATGCCAAACATATATTTCTTGATTATATTCATCCCTGATGATGTCTTCCATAATAAATCTCTCCTGCATGCTATCCAATGAACTACGAAGACTATTATTGAGGCCATCTGCAAGGTCATGAAATTTGTCATGCAATGTGTCACACAATGTGTCATACAATTGAGATTTGAATGCTTCAAGAATTTTTGAGGTTTTGAGAAGAAATAGCCATCTGATCACCCTATGAACCCTTCGGTCTCACAACCGTCACGAAAAAACCCCCCAAAAAATAGAACAATAAGTTACAACAGAAAATCGCGATTTTTTCTGAAAAAACCCTAAAAAATTGTTGAATTTAAAATGCTCATAACTTCACTTCCCAGACTCCGTTTCGGCTGATTTTTTTTTTAAATTGGGTGAAATTGTGAGAGGAACTCAGGTTTGCAATTTGTTTGAGAAAATTTGGCCTCCATATGCTACAGAAATAAAAACAAATCGCGTCGCCGTTTGCGGAAAAAACCCTGAAAAATTGTAGATTTTAAAACTTCAATATCTTGACCTTCCGGACTCCATTTCGGACAATTTTTTTTTTCAACTTGGGTGTTTTTCTGAGAGAAACTTGGATATACAACCTATTTATGCAAATTTTTCACATAAATATACCAAAAAGTTCTGTAATTTCTCGGCCCTCTTTTTTCTTCTCCGAAAACAAATCTGCAAAAATAAAAAATATTTGCCCACAATGTCTTCCAAGGAAAGTGATTTGATACCACTTGTTAAGAAAAAATACTGAATACAAAATAACCACAATAGATATAGAAGAACAATATAGAAAAGCACAACTTTATTATATCAAACCCTTGAGGTAGGGCAACACCGTACAATGGATCCTATTATGGAAGGGATCATCTCCTGTTCACTTGCCTCTTCGAGGGGGAATCCTCCTATTGAGCTACCACTCCAAATACAATATTTCTCTTCATGTCTCATTACATTGGTTGAATCTCTTTATATAGTGCTACCATCACCTAAGAACATTCTAGAGGAGGAATCTTCTAGAAGTAGAACCTTCTAAGAAGTCTTCTTACATTTATTATATCTAATTACCCATTTATTATATCTAACTACCATAGTGGACCTTATTTAATAATATAGTGGACCTAGTCCACCTTACATTGAATGACCTCCACCATTATCACTATGGGCCCTTTAGGCCCCCCCACTACCTCTCTAGCTACCTTACAGGCAACCTCTGCTGAGATGAGGTTCTTTTGGCTACCACTATAAATGATGAAGTGTAGTAGGGTGCCTTTTACCCACATCTGTAAATGGAAGAGGCGCTCTCCTTCTTCTGGCTCGTCTGGTTCACCATGCCGAAGCTTGGTGGTAGTAACAGTGGCACTAGGTTCCGCATCAATGATCCATCTTCCCATTTCTGGTTTTGACTTAGAGTTAGAACCCGCATCTGATTCAGAGGCTTTCACTTCGGCCACCAGCATGTGCTTTGAGAAACAGTCATCAGTGTTATGCCGAGGGCTCTTATGGAAGTCGTACCACTTCCCAGTATCTTTCTTTGTCTTTCTGATGTCCTTTGCTTGCAGCTTGGACTGGTTGTCCTGATTCTATCCATATTTTCTCTATCCTTTGTTCTGTGGGTTGGGGCCGCCCTTTTCTAGCTTTTTTTATGAGGGGTTCCCCGACCCAAATTGTCGTGTCTTTTGTTTGAACTTCTGCTTGATTTTGACGGCATATCAGTAGGCTGCGCCCAAGGATGAGATGTCCATAAATTCCATTTTAGTCTGGATGTATCTATGCAGAGCACTGCGATATTTGAGCACCACATGTCTCTACGAATCTTTGATACCTAGCTTGGTGCGCAAGGTATGGAAGATATTTGTGAAATCTGGCACGGCTTGGTCTCTTTCTTGCCGCAGTGTGGTCCATTTGGTATACAAGTCGTCATAACTTCCAACATGGTAGTATTGTTCCTTAATAACATCCCTGAAAGATTCCCAGGTGGTTTTGAATGTAAATAATGAGGGTTCCTCTGTTTCCTTTTGCTCACAGAAAGTTTCCCACCAATCTTTGACATGGGGAATGGCTTTGAGGAGCACAAAAGTATTCTTTTCTCTATTCAAAAAGTTATGGAGAGAGAAATACCCTTCTAGTAGATTCAACCACTTATCTATAGCATTTGCATCTATCTGACCTTCAAATATAGGAATATTGAAGTTTATTTGTACCTTGAAGGGGGCGGTGCCTCTACTCGAAGAAGATGTGTCGCTTGTTGGTAGTCGTCAAAGGATTTGTGCGAAATTATCCATCATTTTGTTCCTCTGTTGCTTGAGGGATTCCTTAATCAACAGTTTGAAACGATCTCCTGTCCCATCATCTTTCTTTTCTCCTTCCATGAGAGGTCGCTTGGGTGTGCGAGAGCTTTTGTCCTTACGAGAAACAAGATCGAGACCCAAATCTTTGTACTCTGACCTCGTTGGGGACATACATTAAGATGACAAGGAGAAGACTGCTCTGATACCACTGATCCAGATTTTATGAGAAGAACAAAATGACTACAGATTATTACCATATGCTTAACACAGAATAACAGAGATACAATAAAAATGGTTTTCTATTCAATAAGGAAATAAGCTGAAACTATAAAATGCAGTGGAAAACAAGCTTATTGGAATGGTGGCGGCTTATCTTTGAGAAGAGATGTGACGGTTGCGCTCATTCACAAGAAGATCAATAAAATGAGGCTCTCAAGGCATTTTTACAATAAACATGAGTTTCAAAAACCCTAAACATCCAAAAACCTAACCCTAGGAGATGAAGCGCCAAAAGTCATGTGGGCCCCGTTTGGGTAAGTCAGTACATCAACTTCCCGGGGTCGTAACTTTTGCATACAATATTTGTTTTAGGTGTATGATAGCCCATTGGAAAGATCTATTTGAGGACTAAAACAATTGTACAAAAATACATGATGAAATTTTGCAACCGCAACATACCCCAAAAAACATCGTTTAGGGCCTCAAAACGACTCCGGAAGTTCAAGACCCGAAAAAACTACTAAAAATAGTAAATTATCAAAATTGCTAGAAAGATGTTTTAAGCCAACTGGAAAAGGTGGGTGGCCATTGATATCCACCTGGATCATACTCTCCAAGTAGCTTCCTTAAAAACATCTTCTAGGTCACTTTGCCCACTTTCCTTATTTTAGGGTTAACCCACTTCTAATTTCTCCATTAAATTTATTATTTAAATAATTTATTTTTTATTCACTTTGAATTGTAGTACACTCATCACTTCACTTTATTATTTACCTTTTAAAATATATTAAACCACTTTGACTACTTTGATCTTTTGGGGCTTCTAGATGACATATGAGCGTCCTCCAACTTCGTAAGGCCATAAATCTCAAACCGTGAAGAGTTATGTGGCATTCCACATACCACCAGAAATGGAATGACATGTAATATACATATAGAATAGTATTACCTGAAAACATATCAAAACTCATACCGTTATCCATCAAATAAACTTGGGTCGATTACCCAAGCCTGGGTTCTCCAACTTCTGATGGCCATAACTCTATAACCGTGAGGAGTTATGTGACGTTCCACATACCTCCAGAAATGGCATGACAAGCAATATCCAACTAGGATAGTTTCAATGAAAAATTCACTGACCTTAATCTCATTATTCCAAAAATAAGCATGGGTTCTCTAACCATACTTTGAGGATAAATCAATCCCTAAAGCATCTTCCCGTGAGGGATTTCACCATAAGGGGACCACTTTGGAGTTCATCCATTTCTACTTATTATCAAATATGACAAGAAAATAAATAGTCATATTTACATCAAACAATCTTGGGTCCAGTACCCAACCTTTGTTCTACAAGGATTTCTTTAAGGGTTGACATCAATGACAACCAACCTTAATCAACAATCTCCCCCTTTGGCATTGATGGCAACACTCTGATGCAATAATGAAATCATATCACTCATGCTCCCCCTAGAACCATGCCTCTATCCTCTGCATCTGATAAATCTGCTCCCCCTGGAACCATGCCTCTGTCCTCTGCATCTGATATATCTATCCCCCTTTGTCATCAATGTCAAATGTATCTTTACATCCAAGGTTGCTACCCTTGACTGAATTGTCTTCTTATGGTTCTTCCTCATTTACATCTAAGACATATAAGATATGAATTCAAAATCATTCATTTTGGAGTAGAAATAAATCTGATTTTCTGGCGAAGATACTCAAAGGCTTCCCATGGAAGTGGTTTTGTAAAGATGTCTGCCACTTTTTATTTTGTGCCCACATACTCAACTCTGATGTTCTTTTCTGAAACCTTTTCCTGTAAAAAGTGATACTTGATTGGAATGTGCTTCGTCTTGGAGTGCATCACCGGATTCTTTAAGATATTGATGGCGCTTGTATTATCACAATAGATTGGAATGGGCTCATCATACTCAACCTGTATATCTGTAAGAGTTTGTTTCATCCAAAGAACCCATGTACAACATGATGCTGCTACAATGTACTCTGCCTCGGTTGTAGATAAGGATACTGATGATTGTTTATTTCTTAGCCATGATACTAAACACTCACCCAAGTAGAATGTTGATCCACTAGTGCTTAATCGATCATCAATACAACCTGTCCAATCTACATCTGTGTAGGAAATAAGTGATAGATCCTTTCCTTTTGGATACCATGATCCAAACTCTTTTGTTCCTTTGAGATATCTGAAAATCCTCTTCACTGCTAATACATGTGATTCCTTTATTATTGCTTGAAATAGTGCCACCTGTCCAACTGCATGCATTACATTTGATCTGGATGTTGTCACATATAGTAGGTTTCCAATCATCAACCTGTATTGCCTTTGATCTGTAGACTTTGAATCATCATCTTTGCTCAACTTGCAACTGGTTTGCATGGGAGTGATAACTGGTTTGCAATCTTCCATACCGAACCCATTTAGCATTTCTCTGATATACTTGGTTTGAGAAATAAAAATTCCTTGGTTGCTTTGGCATATCTGAAGTCCCAGAAAGAAGGATAATTCTCTAAGTAATGACATTTCAAATTCATTCTGCATATCTTTTACAAATTTATGGCTTAACCTGTCAT
Organism: Picea engelmannii; assembly: GCA_009831015.1. Taxonomy (NCBI): domain Eukaryota; kingdom Viridiplantae; phylum Streptophyta; class Pinopsida; order Pinales; family Pinaceae; genus Picea; species Picea engelmannii. Next base: position 203,235 of record ML778825.1, on the reverse strand, counting down.
CATCACTACCAAAAATAATATCATCAACATAAACTTCAATTAATAAAATATTACCTTGACTTACCTTGATGTAGAGTTTTTTGTCTGCACTTCTTTTTCTGAACCCTACCTGCTACAGATACTTATCCAATCTAGAGTACCATGCTCTAGGAGCCTATTTTAGACCATACAAGGCCTTCTTTAATTTACACACATAATATGCGTTTTCTGACAACTGAAATCCTTCTGGTTGTTCAATGTAGACTTCTTCTTCAAGTTCTCCATTTAGAAAAGATGATTTTACGTCCATTTGATACATTTTAATATTTTTGGAGCATGCATAAGCTAAAATCAAACAGATTGCTTCCATTCTGGCAACTGGTGCAAATGTCTCTTCAAATTCGATTCCTTCAACCTGTGCATATCCTTTACATACCAATCTATCTTTGTTCCTTGTAACCTATCCATATTCATTCAATTTATTCCTGAAGACCCACTTTGTGTCGATCAAATTCTTATTCTTTGGTCTTGGAACTAGTTCCCAAGTGTCATTTTTCTCTATTTGTTCCAATTCTTCATCCATGGCCTTATTCCAAGATTCATCCTTGTTGAATTCTTCAAAACAGTTTGGTTCAATTGTAGATAAGAGTGCTAGGTGTGTTTGTTCTGGTGAACAGATTCTTCTTCTAGTCTCAACTCATGCATCTTTGTTTCTGATAATTTGATCTGAAGGATGATTCTTCTGTACTCGTTTACTGTTTGTTTTGGAGACACTTGTTGAACTTGCATTTTGCTTCTGTTGGATTCTCTTCATCTTCCTCTTCTACTTCTTTTTCATCTTCTGCTTCTTCTAAGGGTTGTTTCATTGATTCATTTTCTTCCTTTGATTCTGGTTTGCCTATTTCATCAATTGTTACATTGATTCTTTCCACAACTTTGTTTAATCTTATATTGTAACACTTGCATGCTTTCCTTATACTTGAGTAAACAACAAGTAATCCTTTGTACACACGAGAGTCAAACTTTCCCATTTCGCCATCTTCTCTTTTGATATAACATTTGCTTCCAAAAACTCTGAAGTGCTTCACATTTTCTTGTCTTCCTTTCCATAGTTCGTAAGGAGTTTTTTCAGTGTTGTTTCCGAAAATTACTCTGTTTTGAATGTGAACTGTTGTATGCACTTCCCGTGTCCAAAAAATATCTTTCAATTTCGAATCCATTAACATTGTTTGAGCCATTTTCTGTACTGTCATGTTCTTTCTTTCAACAACTCCATTCTGTTAAGGTGTCCTAGCAACGAAGAATTTCCTTTTTATTCCATGATTGCTACAGTAGTCCATAAATTCCTTTGAGGTGAACTCTCCACCATTATCAGATCTCAAGCATTTGATTTTTGAATCCATTTCATTTTCAACCATTTCCTTCTAGATCTTGAAGTTTTCAAAAGCTTCTAACTTATTCTTGTGAAATCAAACTACAGTCATTATTGTATAATCATCAAATAATAACATGAAGTATTTCTCACCTTTTAATCCCTTTTTTTTAGTTGGTCCAACAAGATCAATATGCACAATTTCCAGTGGTCTTGTTGTTGAATATTCCTTTGATTTAAACCTGGTCTTTGTTTTCTTTCCTTGTTGACCATGCTTGCATAAAGTGTTGGTTGGTTTCGTGATCTGGGGCATTTCTCTAACTGGTTTGGTTGGTTTTGTGTTTCACTAGGTATTCTTGAATAACCCCTTTGTGTATGACTCTCAAATTTGTTATTGCTCATGTTGTTAGCTCTGCAATTCACTGCTTTATGTCCAAAATTATTACATGCATAACATAAACCAAAAAATATAGTTTGATACCTGGGAGTTGAATATCTTCTGAAAGGAGGTGATCTTATGAATCCTTCTTCTTCTTGAGGCCTATCTTTATGTTATTGAATCTGAAACCTGAATCTTCTTGGTGGAGGAGTGTCCATGTAATCTTCCTTGTATATCTTCCTATCCCCTTTGATTGTTTCTGCATAACTTTTTGGATATGTTTCTTGCTCTGTTGTTTTGGAGCTTGATCCCTTTTCTGTTTGATTGTATCCAAGTCTAGACTTGTCAAGATGAGATTTTTTACTACTGATAATGTCATCCAGAACTTTTGAGCTATTCTGCATATTTTTCTTTTGAATATCCTTTCTTAGTGCGACAATCTCTGCTTCCAAGTTTCCAATGATCATGTACTTTTCTTCTAGCTTTTCTTTGAGTGCTTCATCATTTATTTTATCTTATTCTATTTGAACCTTCAATTTTGTGATCATTTTTTCTAGTTCTCGAGTATCCTTTTTATTTTCTAGTTCTTCTTGTAGTTTCATTTTTTTCTTCTTTTCTCTTCTGATAACTTCTATGGCACACATTAATTCTTCTCGATAGTCAACTTATTCTTCTTAAATTTCTTCTTTGACTTCTTCATATTATTCTTCGAAGTCTCTTATGTCAGAGTATTTTACTTCCATGAATAGAACTCTTTCTGTCTCACTGTCACTGACTTCATCTTCATCGGATGATGAGATGTCTTCTTTGGTGCATAAACTTTTCTTGAAAACTTTCTTTGTAGTTATTTTTCCTTTATATGTGTGTTTTCCTTTTGAGTAACCTTCATCATTTCTCTTTTTATTATGAGGAAATTTGTTAGAAAAATGACCAATACCATCAAAATTAAAACAAATTAAAGGAAGCTTACCTGTATACCTATTGTCGATTCCCTTGTTCAGTCTTTTGGCGAAGTTGGCCACTTCTTCATCATCCTCCGAGACGTCACTGCTTCTGCTATATTCTTCTTGTTCCTTTTTATTTTGCTTTGATCTTTTGGATGCTTTGAAGGATGCTTCTTTTACATCTGGATTTTTCTGTTCAGTTCTCATTTCATATGCTATGAAGATTCCATGCAATTCATCCATGCTTATTGAGTTTAGATCCGATATTTATTCTAGTGCTGATATCTTAGGGTTAAATTTCATAGGAAGAGATCTTAGTATCTTTTGAAAAATTATAGATTCTTCGATTTCTTCTCCCAATCCTATGATTTCATTCACTGTTTCATCGACTCATAAGAAGTAGGATACAATATTCTTATTTCATTCACTGTTTCACCGACTCGTAAGAAGTAGGCTGTAATATTCTCATCTTCCTTCATTTTTAGTTGTTCGAATTGACCTCTGTAAGTTTGAAGCTTTGCTTCTTTGACTTTTGTATCTCCTTCATAAATATTTTGAAGCTTGTCCCAAATATCTTTAGAGGATTTACAATGTGCAACTTTGGTGAATACTATATCACTGAGACCATTCAAAAGTGGATTTTTGGCTGTGGAATTATTTTCACCGAGTTTCACTGCTTTGTCATTTTTTGGTGGAACTACTTGTGCTGTGTATCCATATGCAATTGATTGCCAAAATTGAAATCCCTGTGCCTATATATATGTCTTCATCCTTATGCTCCAAAAATAATGTTTTTGTCCATCAAATTGTGGTATTCCATTTTTATACAAGTTGGTACTTTCCATGATCTACCTTTCAGTGGTTAAACTAATTTATGAAGGAAACTGCTCTGATACCAATTGTTAGATTACTGAGAGGGGGTGAATCAGTAATAGCTTAATTATAATCCTTTTTCTTCAAATAATCCAAGTGTTATATCAATGTAGAATTATTATCCAATAATGAGCAATAAGAAATGAACAATCACACACATACACAGTACACCAGTGTTTTACGTGGAAACCCAAATCGGGAGACAACCACAAAATTCTTTTTCTTATATGTCTTGAAGAATTAAATTCATTGGAAGCACCAACTACCTTTGTTTTTCAGCTGCAACTGGAAGGAGGCTCCAACCCCCTAGTTTTTCAGGCTACAACCTGAGGGAAGCTCCAACACCCCAATTCTCTGGATACAACCAAAAGGAGGCTACAACCCCCTATGTTCTCTGGCTAAAACTGGAAGGTGGCTACAACCACCTATCCTTGCCCCGTCCAATCGCCCTGAAGTAGAAGTAGATTGATGGAACAACTGCACACTATCATTGTGAGATATACTACTGTAAACCTGTACCAATAAACCTAAATCATGCATCAATCATGCATCAACTTGTACCTCAACCTGTAATCAAACTGTACCATAAACAAGTGCATCAACCATGCTCCAATCTATACCATAAACAAGTGCATCAACCATGCACCAACCTGTACCAAAAAATCTGTAATCAACCTGTACCAAACAATATGTAATCAAACGGTACCATAAAGAAGTTCAACCAACCATGTAACAAGTATGTACGAATCATGTGTCAACTACTCATCAACTATGACTTATCAATATGTACCAACAACATCAACTATACACCTCATGTATGTGCCAACTCATCAACTACTTGTCTCAACCATGTACCCAACTTGTACCTCAACCAAAATCCCTCATCAATTTCATCATCCAAATATGATTTATAACACTGTAATAGACCTGGTGTATATTATCACATACCTTCAAACCTTCCTTAACTTTAAACAACAAGATACTAGCATTTACATCAAACTTTTCTTTAGTGTCACATGACTAGTTTTGGATTAGTCAACAACCCTAACTTGAAATAATCATAACTTTATACCTATAATGAATAAAGATATTAAAGTGATACACAATGTTATTCAGTGTGTTTTATGCAATTCCTCTAGGTTTCACTACTTGGAACCTCTCAAAAAAGTAGTTATAGCAAAAATGGCATACCTTGCTGAATTATGGCTTATTCTAGAGAGAGACCTTGTAGAGCGTGCCCCACATGGAATATTTGTCGAATCGATCTGAAACTGTTACACATAATACTAAAAACTGTAATATAACCAAAAACAAATTCTTACTGAATTTTTATATGTTAATAAGAAGTTATGACATTTTTACCCGAAAGACCTATTTTTGACTAGTTTCATGACTAGCCACAAACCCTATTTTCCACGAAGTGTAACTCTAAAAATAAAATGACCCACGAGATGATTTTTTTACCAAAGATACTTGGATAGGTTTCCTCAATTTTATAGAAATTTCACAGTCTGAATCATTCTAGATAAAAAATTATTGTGAAAATTGTGAGATGACCTGTAAATAACATACCTTAGAAAGCATCATCAAAAGAATTTATCCTTCCTTGAATTCCAGCCTTCTTTTCTTCACCTTCCCTCAAAAATTAGGCTTAGATATCCTTTGGCTACCTCATACACCTATAGGTATTCAATATTCTCAAGTGTGTCTAAAATGAGAGATCCTTGCCTCTTATTTATACTCTCCAAGTAGCTTCCTTAAAAACATCTTCTAGGTCACTTTGCCCACTTTCCTAATTTTAGGATTAACCCACTTCTAATTTCTTCATTAAATTTATTATTTAAATCATTTATTTTGTGATCACTTTGAATTGTAGTACACTCATCACTTCACTTTACTATTTACCTTTTAAAATCTCTTAAACCACTTTGTCTACTTTGACCTTTTGGGGCTGCTAGATGACATATGAGGGTCCTTCAACTTCGTAAGGCCATAACTTTCAAACCGTGAGGAGTTATGTGACATTCCACAAACCACCAAAAATGGAATGACATGTACTATCCATATAGAATAGTATTACCTAAAAATATATCAAAACTCATATTGTTATCCATCAATCAAACTTGGGTCCATTACCCAAACCTGGGTTCTCCAACTTCTCATGGCCATAAGTCTCTAACCATGAGGAGTTATGTGACATTCCACATACCTCCGGAAATGACATGGCAAGAAATGTCCATCTAGGGTAGTTTCAATGACAAATTCACTGACCTTCATCTCATTATTCCACAAATAAGCATGGGTTCTCTAACCATACTTCTAGGATAACTCAATTCGTAAAGTGTCTTCCCATGAGGGATTTCACCATAAGGGGACCACTTTGGAGTTCATCCATTTCTACTTATTATCAACCATGACAAGACAATAACGAGACATCTTTACATCAAACAATATTGGGTCCATTACCCAACCTTTGTGGTATGGGGCTTTCTTCAAGGGTTGACATCAATGACAAAAAACCTTAATCAACAAGATATACATGGTAAGGCAAGGTAAGTTCTAGCTCCAAGTATAGGTTTAGATCTACATTCTGTATCTTGTTATAAAATTTATTGAGTTGAAGGATTAGTTTTTATTTCTTTGATTTTAAATAAGGCCTTAATTTCTGTTTTTTTCCATGCTATCCAAATGAAATTATGGATCAATAGTATAATGAGATTACACCATAAGTATGAAACATAAACCTATTTAGTGACATCCCTTTCTATGTAAATACTATTAGTTATGATAATCCATGCTTCACAACTATGAAGATACCTAAGATATATGAATACAAAGATCTTATGTTATGACATTGAAATTCTCATGCAAGTATTTTTATCTAAGATAGATGGGATAAAAACTTGTAGAATTACATGCTTAGTGAATCCTTTGGTTGTAATTTTTAGGTATTAAACTTGTTTATTTAGTACAATCTTTATTTTTTTAAGCAAAAAAAAAGGTATGATACATGAATGCCATTATTTTTTTATTAAATTAACTTGAAAACAATTTCTCTCTAATGATGAAAATAACTATATTTTTACAAACAATTAGGTTTATGAATATCATAATGAAAGTACCTTTTAGATGAATTCTTGTTAGCCAAGGCAAGGCAAGGAAATGAAATGCAACATAGGGAAATGTAATGTATGGCATGGAAAGTCAAGGAAAGGCATGGCATGGCAATTCAAACCAAGCCTGTTGATACCGAGAGAGGGGTGAATCAGTATCAAGTACAATTTTCAAACATTTTCGACTTATACTTAAACCATTCAATTGTATCCAATGAGAAATGAACAATAGTATATACTGTTACACCAATACACCACAATACACCATGCACAATATATGAGAAATAATCAATAGTTATTGTTCAAGGGAAGTAATGACTTCCAAAGGTAGCTACAGCTTCCAAATGTAAAGGGAGGGATAAACCTCCAAGAGGAAGATAAAATCCTCCAATATCAAGAGCGATTTAAACTCTCCATCCTTGCCCCTTCCTTCCACCCAATAATATATGAGAGATAATAAAACTTTACATTAAATCATGACCATCAACCAACCATCACATAGAACCTGATAATGCTTCCTGAGACTTCTTCAATTTCTGCAATTCTTCAATTCTTGGAATACTCTGATCTTGTATATAATATTACTCAATGTATTCTCTGAAACTTCTCCAAGTTTCACTCGTTGAATCCTCCCCAAAAAGAAGTTATAGAAAGAATGGTAGAATTTATTTAATTCTGGTTTATTCAGGAGAGTGGACTTGTACAGAATGCCCCGAGCTCAATATTTAACATTAGATTTTGAAACTAGCATAAACTAAACTAAATTATGTACTCTTTCCAATTAAAATGGTCCCACTTCATTTGTATTCTCTATGAAGAAGTTATAACTTTTTTACCCGGAACACCTATTTATTGACTAGATTCAGGTCTAGTAAAAAACCCTATCTTCCACAGAGTGCATCTCCATAATTATATCGAATCAAGGGAAGAAACTTTTACCACAGGTAATTTGATATGTCTTCTCAATACTATAGCAATTTCACCATCTGAATCGTTCTAGAACAACATTTATAGAGAAAATAGTAAGATGACCTGAAAATAACATACCTTAGAACACATCACCAAAAGACTTCATCCTCCCTTGAAATCCAACCTTCTTTACTTATGATTTCCTCTAAAATTTGACTTGTGTATCAAATGAATGTATAATGATATGTATTTATACCATTCATGTCACTTCATTTTAACATTAGAGCCGACCTGACACTTTCGTATTTTGTAATTATTTTCTTTAATTATCTTCAGGGCCTACATGTACTTCCTTCTTCAATTCACTTTTTCATCTTCAAAATTTCATTTCTCCTCAACCATGAGGATCCACATGACGTGCCACCTACCAACGAAAACAACATGATGTATATTATCCATCCATGGATTTTGTTTCTCCATGTACATTTTCCTTCATGTTAAAATACCTTCATCAATCTTGTGGTCCAAAACCAATGACTAGGGTTGACATCAATGACAACAACCAATCTTCCAACAATCTCCCCCTTTGTCGTTGATGGAAACACTCATGCTCTGTTAAGCCCTAATATTGGCTCATTACCCCTTAATTAGGGCATATTAGATTAGTAATGCTATTTTATTTATGTCGGCTTTAGGCCATTAGTTGTAATTTAGATTAGTAATGTTATTTTAATTATGTCGACTTTAAGCCATTAT
>ML778825.1:161538-189909 GCA_009831015.1 Picea engelmannii | reverse complement strand
TTGTGGACAACACTTGTCTCAAGGGGAGGGGCATGTTAAGCCCTAATATTGGCTCATTACCCCTTAATTGGGGCATATTAGATTAGTAATGCTATTTTATTTATGTCGTCTTTAGGCCATTAGTTGTAATTTAGATTAGTAATTTTATTTTAATTATGTCGGCTTTAAGCCATTATTTGTAATTATACCTCCTAGTCTCCTATATATACCAAGGAGACATTTTCATTTTGAATCATCTTGTACTTGAAGATTTAAGTGGGGTAAAAGGAGGTTTCCCCCTCGAAGAAGCTTATTATCTGAAATTATCTCTTTTTCAAGGCGTTGAGTACTTTTCCTGAGGTTTTTATATGCTATATTGATGTTTGGTTCTTAACATGCTCCCCCTATCTGTAGAATTCCTGTAGAAACCCCGATAGATCTAGAATTCTAGTTAAATTGAACACATGTAATTTGTTGATATTCAAGAGATGAGAGAAAAATTTTACTCCATAAATCAGAGAATTATATTAATAAAAAATGAATATACAAGAACAACCATCCTCAAAAAGAAGAGAGGAGGTGAATATATAGAATTTCCAACTTAGAAATTCTAGTCAAAAAAAGCTAGAAATAGCTAAAATAGGTGTCATAAGCTAAGGGAGACCACATAGTTCGACCTAGACCACTAAAGATACATGTCACACACTCATTAATGTCCAAAAGAGTTAAGTGATGCACATTATCTAACTTAAGCTCACTTAACTGACAAGAGAAGCAATTCCAACTCACTTAGTTGACCCGAAATAGTAGTTACTAATAATAGTAACGACAAAAATCATTAATTAAGAAATAAATCTCTCACTCAAAGAGGAGGTGCGCATTACCCAATAATAGATGAGTTTTTACATGGGGGAGATGGAATAAATCAAGAAAATCAAGAACCAAGAGTTGAGTCTTGATCTAAAATTAGCAGTTTTCCCTAAAATCTAGGGATGAGGCGCCCTTCTTCTCTATGTGGCCAAATTAGGTGAAATAAAGTGTAAATGAATGTATTAACCAATATATAGGAGTATAATCTAGTTATAAACTAATGTAAGTTAGGGATATGCTCCAACACCCCCCCTTAAGCCTAACTGTAATGACAAAAATTTGAGTCCCGAGAACTTGGCCATTTTAGGTACTCATTACATAAAAGAATTCCTCATGAAAAGAGGAAAGAGGGAAAACCTCATGGGAAACCCCCCCCCCCAAAAAAAAAGAGGAAAAAAAATGTTGAGTGGCCAAAAGTGACCTACTCAGTTGTCTCCACCACTCCAAGCATAGCTCTCAGTTCTGAAAATTTATTTTCAGTGAAGGACTTGGTGAAGATGTTTGCAACCTACTGCTCTATGGGGAAGTACTACAGTGAAATGACTCTGTCACGGATGATCTCATGGATTTAATGCATGTGAATCTCGATGTGCTTGGTCCTCTGCCTCTGAACCATATCAATCAATATCTGAATGGATACTGAATACCAAACTCGGAGAGAAGCCCCTGCAACCAAACAGCCTATGTAGCTGCATTCAGTGCACCTCTATACGCTGCCTCTACTATAGATAAAGAAATCATGGATTGCTTCTTGCTAGACCAACAGAATGGTCCTGAACCAAATCTAAAAACATAACCGAAGGTGGACTTTTTTTCTGTACCATCGCCAGCCCAATCAGAATCTGTGTACCCAATCAGTGAATGTGGGCAATCTACAACATAAAAGATACCAAAACTATGAGTACCTTTCACATATCTAAGGATTCTCTTTGCAGATTTCCAGTGAAGCTCATGAGGCTCCTACATATATCTGGAACAAAATCCTACTACAAAGTATATATCAGGTTGGGTGTGAGTAATATACAACAAACTCCCAACCAACTGTCGATACGGTGTACTATCCACCAAAGGTGTAGTACCCGCATCCTCAAATCTGACCCCCGAAAGAAAGGGAGATGATGTTGGCTTGCATTCTGTCATATGAAAGTGGACAAGTATATCTGATTCATACTTATACTATTCCATATTGATCCCTGAAGTAGACTGAGAAACTTCAAGACCAAGAAAGTAGTGCAATAGTCCCAAATCTGTCATGGAAAATCGATCGTGCAATGTTGATTTTGTTGAATCAATAGTTGAAGTAAGGTTCCCTGTCATCAGTAATTCATATACATAAAGTACTATCAACAAAATGGAATCATCATGTTGTAGAAAATAAACATTCAGATCAGATTTTCATCGAATGAATCCAATGGAAAGCAGGAAAGAATCCATCTTTGCATACCAGGCTCTGGGAGCCTGTTTTAGGCCATACAAAGATTTCTTTAATCTGCAAACAAGGGAAGAGTTATGAATGTATCCATGTGGATGCTCCATATAGATCTCCTCCTTGATATATCCATGAAGAAATGAACTCTTCACATCCATGTGGTGAACTTCCCATCTGCAAGAAGCGACAAAGGCCAAAACTAGTCGAATGGAGTCCATTTTTGCAACAGGTGCAAATGTCGCTGTGTAGTCTATGCCATGTACCTGTGAGTATCCTTTTGCGAAAAGTCGATATTTGTAATTTCTGATCTCACCATATGAAGAAATATTTTTTCAATATATCCATTGGCATCGAACAAGCTTTCTTCCTTTTGGAAGTGGAACCAAGTCCCATGTGTTGTTGTCCATAAGAGCAGAGCACTCTTCATCCATGGCAGCCTCCCAAAGTGGGTTTCCAACAGCCTCAAAGTATGAATTTGGATTTGAACCAAGTGACATATATCAATGTATGGGAAGAAAAGGTTCTGTGGAAGCCAGGGCTTGAGGAGCCCCAAAAAATTGTGATCTAGTCCTTCTTGTATCTGCAGGATCACCGACTAGTTCACCCACATATTGAAGGGTTTTCTCTACCCAAGTTGGAAATTGAGTTGGAGAATCCATGACCTTCTCCTCATCCTCTATATTAGACCTGAAAGGCTTCTCTAATGTATTTTTTGAAGTGCTCTAAGAAGTTTCTGACTCCTCCTCATCAGTGACAACAAGTGGTTCCTCGGGAGGGTCTTCTGAAAAATCATGCAGATTCTTCTTCAAACTTCACACTTCGAGCTAGAATGAACTTTTCAGTGTGAGATTCCAGAAATATATATTCTTTGACACCTTCAGGATATCCAACAAATATGAATTCAACACTTTGAGGCTCCAAATCCTTTTATCTGCTGGAATGTGAGCCCATGCTCGTGAACCAAAAATATGAAAGTGTGACACTTTCGGTTTCTTACCGGTCCAACATTCAAAAGGAGTGGTTACTTTGAGTGATTTGTGAGGAACTTGGTTTTGAATGTATTCTTCACAATTAATATCTTCAGTCCATATCTTGGGAGATAATGATTTTGACAGGAGCATACAATTGGCCATCTCTTTTAAGGATAGGTTTTTTCTCTCCGCAACATCGTTATGTTGTGGTGTATATGGCACTGTGTGTTGTAGTTGTATACTTGAATCAATACAAAGTTGTTGCACATCTTTTTTGACACAATCCCCCCCATTATCAGTATGGAGTATCTTAATCTTACACCCAGACTCATTCTCAGCAAGTGCTTTAAATTCTATAAGGCATTCAACTACTTTCGATTTTAATTTCAAAAACAAATACCCAAGTAAAGTGAGAGAAATCATCTATGAAGGTGAGTACATATCGAGCCTTACTAATTGAAGGTTGTGGGAATGGGCCCGTAATGTCATTGTGAATCGGCCCAAGAGGTGAAGAAGTTCTTTGTTCCTTCCCTTTGTCAAACTTTTTCTCTGGATGCTTGCCAAGAATGCATCCTTAACATACACCGCTTGTGAATTTAATAGTTGGCAATCCTTCTACCATGTTTTCCTTGCTGAGTTGATGCAAGTAATTATAGTTTAGATGGAAAAATATTTCATGCCATAACCTGTTGATATCATTATATTGTGAAGAAATACAATGCTAATATATTTAGGAACAAATTGGAAGAAGAAATACAAACGAGAACCGTGATCTGCAATTCCATGTGCAAGCTGCGAGCCTGTGGAAATGTTGGTAATCACTGGGAAGTCTAGAGTGAACTCCACCTTCCTTATAGAGACGAAATGAGTGATCTGATATATCGAGAGAATATTTTCAGACAATGAGGGAACATGAAGCACATTTTTTAAGCATCCCCCTTCAAGATCAACAATTCCTTTTTCGCACACCTTTGCGGGTGTGGCATCTCCCAAGTAAATTGGGGATCTAGTGCTTTCTTCGATGGAGGAAAATTCATCTTTTGATGCAGCCATATGGTTCAATGCACCTGAATCAAGGATACAATATGATGGAGTGTATTTGACATCCATTAAATCATGACCATCTCGTTCTCTCCCTCCCGTTCTGTTATCATCTTTCTTCTTTGCATTTTCGGGCATCGTGAGATTGTGTTGCTGCAATTGCTTAGCCATCTCATCGATAGTCTTCCTCATGAAATTTTATTCAAGATGAAAACCTTTGGAACAGTAGCTTCAAAGTTTTCTTTCCTTATTCTTCTTACCCTTAGTCTTAGAAGATTTATCTGAAGATTGTGCGGATCTCTCCTTCTTCGATTCAGGAAATTTACCCGTTCCTTTTTTATTGTCTTTTCCACTGCTCTCTCGAGCATTAGTAGACACAAGTTCTTGGTTCTTGGAATGATTGATGGAACCCATTTGGAATAAATTAGCTTGATCTTGAGTCAATGCTACAATGAAATCATTCAATGGAGGCATTTTCTATTTTTCCTGAGTCAATTTAGATGCTTGAAAAGACGACACAAATACAGAATATTCAGGGCCTAATTTTGAGAGAATTGAAAGGATGAGTTGTTCTTCCTCTTGCGTGACTCCACATGAATTAAGTTCAATGAGGAGGGATTTGAACTTGGTGAATAATTCTTGCAGGTTGCTGAAAGAATTGGACTTAGGGATATGAGTTCATTCTCCAGTTCATGCACTCTCATTGCATCCTGCTTGTTGAATAGTCCTTCCAATGTGGTCCAGACCACATCGAGAGTAGTGGCTCTACTGACATGAAAGAGGAGATCTCTGGAAATTGATAGGTATATCAACCCAATTGATTCATCTAATTTATTGAAATACTTTATCGTCTCAACTGTATCATTCGGTTCTTTCTCCATTCCCATTGTTACCTTGTAAAGCCCTTTGCTTCGGAGGAGCAGAGAGATCTCTATCTTCCATTCGAAGTAATTGAAAGGATTTAGAATGAGTTTTGTGAGATGAGAGAGATGATACATTGCTTATTTATGCACCTCTTGATGATCTATACTTACAAATAAAACCGTGTACAATCCACTAGATTCAATCTAGCTCTAATACCATGTAGAATTCCTGCAGAAACCCCAATAGATCTAGAATTCTAGTTAAATTGAACACATGCAATTTGCTGATATTCAAGAGATGAGAGAAAGTTTTTGCTCCATAAATCAGAGAATTATATTAATAAAAAATGAATATACATGAGCAACCATCCTCAAAAATAAGAGAGGAGGTGAATATATAGAATTTCCAACATAGAAATTCTAGTCAAGAAAAGCTAGAAATAGATAAAATAGGTGTCATAAGTTAAGGGAGACCACATAGTTCGACCTAGACCACTAAAGATACATGTCACACACTCATTAATTTCCACAAGAGTTAAGTGATGCACATTATCTCACTTAAGCTCACTTAACTGACAAGAGAAGAAGTTCCAACTCACTTAACTGACATGAAATAGTAGTTACTAATAATAGTAACGGAAAAAATCATTAATTAAGAAATAAATATCTCACTCAAAGAGGCGGTGTGCATTCCCCAATAATAGATGAGTTTTTGTGTGGAGGAATTGGAATAAATCAAGAATAAATCAAGAATAAATCAAGAATAAATCAAGAAAATCAAGAACCAGGAGTTGAGTCTTGATCTAAAATTAGCAGTTTTCCCTAAAATCTAGGGATGAGGCGCCCTTCTTCTCTATGTGGCCAAAATAGGTGAAATAAAGTGTAAATGAATGTATTAACCAATATCTAGGAGTCTAAGCTAGCTATAAATGAATGTAAATTAGGGATATGCTCCGACACTATCATCATGATCCCAATTTCTCTCCCCCTTTGACATCAATGTCAAAGGGTAGGGTTGCTCCCCCTGAGTTTAATGGAAAAAGGTAACTCTCTTCTTTAGGGATTCTCCCCCTAAACATGTGGCACTCAAGAATACTTCATCCTTATTTTTGGTCTTCGGGACATTTTATTCATTGGAATCATTTTGCGTGGCTTTTGTCTTCTCTATATTCTTCATGTATAGGATGTATATGTTGTTCGGTCTTCTTGTTGCAGTTGCAACCAATCTTCCTGAGTTATTTTATTTGATTTTACATTTTTGGGAGTCAAATGTAAGAGTGTATCCTTGATCACATATTTTGCTGACACTAAGGAGATTATGATTCGGATCTTCAACCAATAGGACTTTTCCTACTTTTACATTTTCACTTTCAAGCTTTACAGTTCCTTTTCCAAGTATTTTGGTAGATGAGTCATCTCCAAATGCAACATTTCCACCCTTTTTCTTCAACTTGACAAATGTGATTTGATCTCCGATCATATGAGATGAACACCCACTGTCTATGAACCATTCATCTTCTTCTTTGCATTCTTTAGCGACCTATGCTATTCAAGAATTTTCATTGTGTGGGATTTCTTTCCTTTTCCATGTTGTATTTGGTATGAAGACATTTGGTATACGATTATCTTCCTTCATCTCTATGCAATCTCGTGCTTTGTGACCAATATTATTGCACTTGTAACATACAATATTTTGATCCATTAATGGGTCAAATAGATTATAATTTATGTTGATAGGTCTACAGACATTTCCATATCTACTATTTTCACCATTCATGTAGCTTGCATAGTTATTCCTTTCATTGATTATACAATTGATTGCCTTTTGTCCAAAATTTCCACAAGTATAACAATGTCCAAGAAAGAAATTTTGATACCTGGGTGTAAGTGATCTTCTTTATGGTGTGGTCCATCTGGGTTCACGATCTATTCTTCTATAGTTTCCTTCATAATGATTGCTTTCATACCTAATGGGAGAGGATCTTCTTGATGTCTCATTCCTTCTGAATTTTAGTCTTCTATCTTGTTGTTCAAGTTGTTCTATAGTGTTGGTTTCATCATTTTCAACTTCCTTTTCTTGTTTTGTTGTATTCAAACTGTCATTGTATCCTAGTCCTGTCTTGTCTTTTGGAGATCTTTGACTTCTAAGGATCTCAACTAATTTTTCAGTGCTTTTTTCGAACTTCTTCAAATTTCCAGTTGTCAATAGTAGCTCCCCTTTTGTGTGATCCAATTCTGCTTTTAGTTTCTCATAATCTTCTAATTGTTTCTTCAAGCTATTAATGGTATTTTCAATCTTGTAACTTTCTTCTTCACAACTACTCAATTCACATTTTAGTATTATGTTTGTGTTTCTAAGCTTGCTATTTTTAGTTTCAACATGCTTCAAATTTTCAATATTCTCACCTTCTTGTTCACTCTTTTCATTGTCTATGTATCCCCAAAAAGAATCAAGGTTGGTTTCTACATCTGAATCTTCTTCACAAATGATTTCTTCTTCTTTAGAATTCTTGTGATCATCATCTTGAGAGGGGGGTGAATCAGTATAAAGTACAATTTTCAAACCTTTTCAACTTATAATTAAACCATTCAATTATATCTAATGAGAAATGAACAATAGTATAAGAGTTACACCAATACACCACAATACACCATGCACAATATATGAGAAATAATCAATAGTTATTGTTCAATGGAAGTAATGACTTCCAAAGGTAGCTACAACTTCCAAATGTAAAGGGAGGGATAAACCTCCAAGAGGAAGATACAATCATCCAATATCAAGAGAGAATTTAACTCTCCATCCTTTCCCCTTCCTTCCACCCAAGAATATATGAGAGATAATAAAACTTTACATTAAATCATGACCATCAACCAACCATCACATAGAACCTGATAATGCTTCCTGAGACTTCTTAAATTTCTACAATTATTCAATTCTTGGAATACTCTGATCCTATATATAATATTACTCAATTTATTCTCTGAAACTTCTCCAATTTTCACTCCTTGAATCCTCCCCAAAAAGAAGTTATAGAAAGAATGGTAGACTTTATTCAATTCTGGTTTATTCAGGAGAGTGAACTTGTACAGAATTCCCCGAGCTCAATATTTAACATCTGATTATGAAACTCACACACAAGAAAATAAAGTCCGTACTATTTCCAATGAAATTGGTCCCACTTCATTGGGATTCTCTATGAAGAAGTTATGACTGTTTTACCCGGAACACCTGTTTATTGACTAGCTTCAGGTATGGTCAAAAACCCTATCTTCCACATAGTGTATCTCCATAATTATAGCCAATCAAGAGATGAAACTTTTACCAAAGGTACTTTGGTACCTTTGATATTTCTTCTCAATACTATAGCAATTTCACCATCAGAATCATTCTAGAAAAAACTATATAGCGAAAATGGTAAGATGACCTGAAAATAACATACCTTAGAACACATCACCAAAAGACTTCATCCTCCCTTGAAATCTGACCTTCTTTACTTCCGATTTCCTCTGAAATTCGACTTGTGTATCAAATAAATGTATAATGATATGTATTTATACAATTTATGTCACTTCCTTTTAACATTAGGGAAGACCTGGCACTTTCTTATTTTGTAATTATTTTCTTTAATTATCTTCAGGGCCTACATGTACTTCCTTCTTCAATTCACTTTGTCATATTCAAAAATTCATTTCTCCTCAAACATGAGGATCCATGTGACGTTCCATCTACCACTGGAAACAACATGATGTATACTATCCATCCATGTGTTTTTTTTTCTGCATGTACATTGTCCTTCATGTTCAAATACCTTCATCAATCTTGCAATCCAAAACCAATGACTAGGGTTGACATCAATGACAACAACCAATATTCCAACAATCTCCCCCTTTGTCATTGATGGCACCACTCATGCTCCCCTTATCATCATGATCGCAATTTCTCTACCCCTTTGACATCAATGGCAAAGAGTAGGTCTACTCCCCCTGAGTTTAATGGAAAAATGTAACTCTCTTCTTTGGGGTTGCTCCCCCTGAACATCTGGCACTCAATAATACTTCATCCTTATTTTGGGTATTTGGGACTTTTTCCTCCTTGGAATCCTTTTGTGTGGCTTCTCTCTTCTCTATATTCTTCATGTCTATGATGTATATGTTGTTCGTTCTTCTTCTTGCGGTTGCAACCATTCTTCCTGAGTTATTTTATTTGATTTTACATTTTCGGGAGTCAAACATAAGAGTGTATCCTTGATCACATATTTTGCTGACACTGAGGAGATTATGCTTCAGATCTTCAACCAATAGGACTTTTCCTGCTTTTACATTTTCACTTCCAAGATTTATTGTTCCTTTTCCAAGTATTTTGGTAGATGAGTCATCTCCAAATGCAACATTTCCACCCTTTTTCTTCAAGCTGACAAATTTGCTTTGATCTCCGAGCATATGAGCTGAGCACCCACTGTCTATGAACCATTCATCTTCTTCTTTGCATTTTTTAGTGACCAATGCTATTCGAAAATTTTCATTGTGTGGAATTTCTTTCCTTTTCCATGTTGTAGTTGGTATGCAGGAATTTGGCATACGATTATCTTCCTTCATCTCTCTCCAATCTTGTGCTTTGTCACCAAGATTATTGCACTTGTAACATACAATATTTTGATCCATTAATGGGTCAAATGGATTAAAATTTCTATTGATAGGTCTACGAACATTTTCATATTTACTATTTTCACCATTCATGTAGCTTGCATAGTTATTCCTTTCACTGATTCTACAATTGATTGTCTTGTGTCCAAAATTTCCACAAGTATAACAATGTCCAAGAAATAAATTTTGATACCTAGGCATAAGTGATATTATTTTTGGTGTGGTACATCTAGGTTCACGATATATTCTTTTGTATTTTCCTTCATAATGATTGCTTTCATACCTGATGGGAGAGGATCTTCTTGATGTCTTATTCCTTCTGAATTCTAGTCTTCTATCTTGTTGTTCAACTTGTTATGGAGTGTTGGTTTCATCATTTTCAACTTCCTTATGTTGGAGTTACTTCAAAAACACCTAGGGTTTATTTTTCCTAAGGTTATTATTTGTTTATTAGTCATAATTAGTCATTATCCAGTCTCCTATATTTTAGGGGAGAATATTCCACCAGGAGAATATTCTCTTTCAGTTCACACTTCAGTTTGACTAGTTGAGTTGAGTTTAGATGTTACATTGGGATCATCACCATGCTAATTTGACCTTGCCTTGGTATCATCACCAGAGTGGCACATTAGCCTTTATTCCCTAATTTAACTCCTCACTACTCTCTGTTTAGTTATTTAACTGAAGACTAGTTGACTAGTTAACTTAACTAGGTGGCAGTTCACTCCCGTAACTGCCTGAGAGACTAGAATAGGTGGCAGTTCACTCTCGTAACTGCTGGTGTGTGTCCAGATCACTCTAGGCCAACACTATGGAAACTTGGTTCACTTCAATTTGAACTCATTGAGTTATACAGAGTATATCATGTGTAAATTATTCATTATTCATAATGGTTAATGAGAATTCTTCCATTCTTTCTCTCCTTCTTCTCCTTTCTCCAATTCTCTCTGCAAATGTGTGTATTATTGTTTATATAAATATATTTTGTGTAGTTTCAACACATTTACATGGTATCATAGAGGACAGAATGCTAAGCAAAATCTACACCAAAAATTTTTGCAGGTACAAAAGATTGAAGATAGCGGAAAGATGGAATTCCAAAAAGAATTCATTCTTACACCTTACAACTATTTTGCATGGAAGAAGAAAATAGCCATACATATCCGATCCAGAGGGTTGTACAGGTTAACCATGATTACATATACAGAAACGACATCAGCCATAGAAAAATCCAAGTATTTAAATCGCATAGATGAGGCACTCGAAACAATTTGCAGTCTTATTTCTCCCAATCTCCTTTTTCACATATCTTCCTGTAAGAGTCCCAATGAAGCCTGGAAAATATTGGAAGGGATATTTGGAAAACAAGATGAGATGAGGGGACACATGCTGGAGGTGGAGCTTCTCACATTGGATCCAAAAAGCTTTGACAATATCCAAGATTTCTTTACAAAATTCAAGGATTTACTATCGCAACTCAAAGCTTGCGGGGTTGATAAATTGGCGGAGGAGAAACAAATGGTTCTCACCATTCTCTCCAAGCTCGGGCCTAAATTCTCTGTATTTTTATTCACATTACATACTGTCAGATTCTCCTCTAGAGCCACCTGGAAGATGCCTTCTCTTGAGGACTTTATCGAATCCTTGACACAAGAGCAAACCAAGCTCATCAACATGGGCACAATCAAAGGCCCAAGGGCGCATGCACTCATTGTGCATGATGGCAGACACAAATATCAGAAATCTAAATACAAATATAAGAGGAAATATCATGGACATAAAAATAAGGAAGGGTACACAAAACCCTTCATCGATGCCTCCGAATCCAAAGGAGAAAAGGGAAGAAAAGGAGAGAAATGCACATACTGTCACAAAGGATTCCATTCGGAATCTGCATGCATGCAAAAAAAATAGATCTGATGTCTTAGATACTTCAGCAAAACAACCTTGGATATTGCATCCCTGAGGGTGAAAAGAAGAAGAAGCCAGAAGATCCGAATTCCAAGAAAGGAAATTCTAGCCATGCCTTGATTTCCATCAACTCCTCTCCTGATGCTTGGATCGTAGATTTAGGAGAATCACATCACATGACTACCTCATAAGTAGTCTATTCTTCTTTGGATGCATGCAAATGTCCTCCTATTCTTATGGGGGACAACTCTTCTGTCAAATTCATTGGAAAAGGAAGGATTGAACTCACCAACGAAAGTTTCGAGAATGTGTTGCATGTTCCCAAGATTTTTGTCAACCTTATCTCCATGTATCAGATGACGAATTCCGACACTAGAAATAAATTTGCATTCACACCAAATTCCATGGACATATACGACATGCAAACCAACTCCAAGGTTGTTACCGGTGAGATAAATCATCAGTCTAGATTGTATACATTTTCTGAATTCATTGAACCTGATTCCGCTTTACTACTTACTCATGTTGATGAAAGTAGTAGGATATGGCATGAAATATTTGGATATTTTAATTTCAGATACATGCAACAACTTAGCAAGCATGGATTAGTTGATGGTCTACCAGATATCCATTTCTCCAAGGGAGTATGTGAGGGATGTGTTCTCGAGAAACACCCTCAAGAGAAATTTGACAAAGTATAGTCTCAGCGAGCTTCTGCACCTTTAGATCTGATCCACAGTGACCTCATGGGTCCTTTTCCACATCCATCATTTAGAAAATCAAGGTTTGTTCTCATTTTTTTTTACGATTTATAATGTTTTACATGGGTCTACTTTCTTAGGCAAAAATCCAAGGTCTTTCAACACCTCAAATATTTCAAATCTTTGGTTGAGACACAGTCCGGAAAGAAGATCAAAGTCCTCCAAACTGATAACGGGGGAGAGTATGTAAATCATGAGATCCATAATATTTTCCATGAGGAAGGGATTCAGTTGCAACATACATCTCCCTACACTCCGCAGCAAAATGGAGTTGCTGAGAAGAAAAACAGATCTCTAAAGGAGATGGCATCTTGCATGTTTCATGCAAAGTCACTACCACAGAGACTATGGCCCAAAGAACTTAACTGTGCAACATACATCCAAAATAGATCTCCCCATAGATATGTCAAGGATAAGACCTCCTACGAGGCTTGGAGAAGCCTCAAACCGGAAGTGACCCACTTTCACATTTTTGGTTCTCGTGCATGGGCCCAGATTCCCTCTGAAAAGAGGAAGGCACTTGATCCATAGAGAACTTAGTGCATTTTTGTTGGATACCCTAATGGTGTGAAGGTATATCGTCTTATTGATCTTTCCTCGGACTGGTTCATCATTGAACGTAGTGTCCAATTCGAGGAAAGTGTCCCGCATGTACCTCAACAGCCACATAAAGACACCTTCACTCTTCCACTTGTCCGAGATGATGAGCATGCACATGTTGAATCTTCTTCAGACGAGATTTTTGATTCAGAGGACTCAGAGGATTCAAATCCAGATTTAGAGTCAGTACATTCAGATGCATATTTAGAGCATCTAGATGCAGTTGCAGAGCCATAGCAGAGGCCCAGGTGGGCATAGACTACTCTTTCAGATGTAGGGGATCTCATAGGTGATCCAGTTGATACTAAGAGGAATCGATATAATTTCGAGGAGCCTCCTATTTCACTCACTGCCACTGAACCATTGCCTTCCAGGTATCTTTTATTGGTTTAGTCTTTAGATCCATAGTCTTATGGTGAGGCTGCTGGAAATCCCTTTTGGGAATCTGCCATGCCGGAGGAGTACAACTCCCTCCTCGAGAACCAGAATTGGGATCTGGTTCCCCTTCCTTCTGGGAGGAAACTTGTTAGATGTAGATGGGTCTACAGGACCAAGAGCACATATGATGGACATATCAATAGATACAAATCCAAGCTTGTCGCCAAAGGCTTTCAGCAGGTTCATGGTATTGACTATGATGAGACCTTCACTCCAGTAGAAAATATGGATTCCATACGATTGGCACTTGCCATTGCAGAAGCCAAGGGATGGAAATTCCATCAGATGGATGTGAAGAATGCATTTCTTCACGGTGATCTCTCTGAGGATATCTACATGGAGCAGCCCCAGGGATTTATGCAGGACTCATCTTTGGTCTGTCGACTGAAGAAGTCACTTTATCGCCTCAAGCAGGCTCTGAGGGTATGGTATGCCAATATGGAATCCTATCTGTTGTCATAGAACTTTTTACATTGTAAATCAGACCCAAATGTATACATGCTCAAGACGACTAATTCACTTCTACTTTTAGTTTTGTATGTCGATGATTTGATGATCACCGGGTGCTCGAATTCAACGATTTCTACAGTCAAGAGGATTCTACACGACAGGTTTTTGATGATGGACATGGGTCCAATACACGTCTTCCTTGGACTTGATATCAGTCAGGATGCATCAGGCATCAAACTTTCTTAAGCCACGTATGCATGAGATCTCCTTGAGAGATTTCACATGACAGACTGCAAGTCTGCTCCAACTCCTTTCCTATCAGGATTCAAACTTGAGGATGGAGGGGAGACTCCACTAGTTGAAAACACATTGTACAGATAGCTAGTGGGGAGCTTGTTGTATCTCACACACTCCAGACCAGACCTCTCATATGCAGTTGGCGCAGTTTCCAGGTTCATGCAGGAGTCGCATGAGCTACATTGGAAAGCTGCAAAGGGTATCCTTCGATACGTACAGGGCACCATCACCTTTGGGATTCATTATGCAATAGACTCTACATTATATCTCATCGGGTTTACTAATTCTGACTGGGTTGGTGATAGCATTGATCGCAAGTCCACATCTAGTTACTAACCCAGTCTTGGTTTCGAGCCTATCTGTTGGTCGAGCAAGAAGCAAGCTTCCATTTCTCTATCTTCAGCCGAGCCAGAGTACGGAGGGGTAGTTAACATAACCATTCAGGCTATGTGGCTACAACATTTTCTCATTGAGTTGGGCATTCAGTTTCATCAACCGATCGTCATTTGGTGTGACAACTAGAGCACTCTGAAGTTCTGCAGAGATCCAGTTCAGAGACAGCGGACGAATCACATCGAGATCCACATGCACTACATCCGGGACTTGGTACATGAGGGGATAAAGGACTTACAGTTCTATCCTTTAGCAGAACAGACGATAGACATTTTCACCAAGACCTTGATTGAGTAGAAATTCCATTCTCTACGAGGTCCTCTTGGAGTGAAGGACACAGTTGCCTAGCAACTGTAGTTCTTCTTTTTACATACATTGTACCTTGAGGGGGGGGTTTTCCCATGAGGTTTTCCCTCTTTCCTCACTTTATTTTCAGTGTATCTTTTTTACTTGGGTACCTAACATGGCCTTGTTGTCGGGACCCAATCTTTATTTTCACCATAGTGATGTTCAGGGGGGGTGTTGGAGTTACTTCACACACACCTAGGATTTATTTTTCCTAAGGTTTTTATTTGTTTATTAGTAATAATTAGTCATTATCGAGTCTCCTATATTTTAGGGGAGAATATTCCACCTGGAGAATATTCTCTTTCAATTCATACTTTAGTTTGACTAGTTGAGTTGAGTTTAGATGTTGCATTGGGATCATCACCATGATAATTAGACCTTGCCTTGGTATCATCACCAGAGTGGCGCATTAGCCTTGATTCCCTGGTTTAACTCCTCACTACTCTCTGTTTAGTTAGTTAACTGAAGACTAGTTGACTAGTTAACTCAACTAAGTGGTAGTTCACTCCTGTAACTGCCTGAGAGACTAGAATAGGTGGTAGTTCACTCCCGTAATTGCCTAAGAGACTAGAATAGGTGGTCGTTCACTCCCATAACTGCTGGTGTGTGTCCAGATCACTCTAGACCACCACTATGGTGACTTGGTTCACCTCAAGTCAAACTTGTTGCGCCTCTTTCGTCACCTTAGTGAGAAAAATAGAGGTGCTTGCAAGCTTAGTTGGGTTTGCTAAGCAGGACAGCTATAAGGAAAAGGGTTAGAGAAGGAAATATAAAACAACAATTAGGAATTAAACTAAGAAATAAAACAACAACTAAATTAATGAACATAGGGACATAAGGACAAAAGGAACAATGAGACCCATGTCACCAATGATAAGGCTGATATTAGTGAAAGAGAACAGCAAGAATCAAGAGGACCATGAGTCCCTTCTTCCTCCAAGGGAGGGCTCTTGGACCCCCACAAATAATCTCTTCTTACAACTTTGAAAATGAAAATGAAAATGGTGAAAGAATTCTTTGCTAATCCACTCAAGGGGAGAGATGGATTACCCAATGCAATGATGCAAGTATACTCTTGGAAAGGATAGAAGATTCCTCAAGAGAATAATGGCAGCATAACTTTGCTATGAATTCCTTGAAAAATGAAGTGTATCCATGGCCTTTTTATAACATTCCTTTGAGTTATTGTCCAACCAGTTTGTAGTGTGTAAAGAGGCTAATTAGGGCATTTATAGGTCTTTGACCAGCCACCCAGTCGAATCTAGTCCAGATTTGAGTGTCAAATCAACTTGGAAGCTGAACCAGAAGTGGGTGGGAGGCCGACCACTGTCATAAATGTGTCGTTTCTCAAGTACGTGGCTTTTTGCTACAACATTCGCGCATCGTGCGCATGTGCATGAATCTTCCATTTCTGTTTCGCGCATGTGCATGTGCGCCCTGTGTATTCATAGCGCCCTTTAATTTTTGCACTATTTGTATAGTTTTTGACCCTTTGGGAATGATTTTGTGATATTTTTGGTCCATGGGTGACCTCATAACTAATTGGCGATGTTGAATTCCTGTAACCATTTGCGGACGAAATTTCAGTGAAAACATAACTCATTGTGTTATACATAGTATATCTTGTGTAAAGTACTCATTATTCACAACGGTCAATGAGAATTCTTCCATTCTTTCTCTACTTCTTCTCCTTTCTCCAATTTTTTCTGCAAATGTGTTTATTATTGTTTAGCTAGATCTATTTTATGCAGGTTCAACACATTTACACCTTCTCTTGTTTTGTTTTATTCAAACTATCATTGTATCCTAGTCTTGTCTTGTCGTTTGGAGATCTTTGAATGCTAAGGATCTGATCTAATTTTTCAGTGCTTTTTTCGAACTTCTTCAACTTTTTTGTTGCCAATAGTAGCTCCCCTTTTGTGTGATCCAATTCTTCTTTTAGTTTCTCATAATCTTCTAATTGCTTCTTCAAGCTATTAATGGTCTTTTCAAGCTTGTAACTCTCTTCTTCACAACTACTCAATTCACCTTTTAGTATTATGTTTGTGTTTCTAAGCTTGTTATTTTCAGTTTCAACATGCTTCAACTTTTCAAGATTCTCATCTTATTGTTCACTCTTTGCATTGTCTTTGTATCCCCAAACGGAATCAAGGTTGGTTTCATCATCTGAATCTGATTCAGAAATGATTTATTCCTCTTTAGAATTCTTGTGATCATCATCCTGGGTTTCTTGGGTTATGAAGAGGACTTCTCCTCTATCATTATCTTCTTCATCACTCTCATCTAAGGATATGTCATCATCCTTGGAGTAGAAGCTCTTTTTATTGTTGAGACTTCTCTTTTTATAGTAGCATTTTTCAACAATATGTCCTATTCTACCACCATTAAAGTATTTGAGATGAGACTTACCTTTGTATCTTCCACTTCCCTTCTGGAACCTTCTTACAAAATTTTATATTTCTTCATCAAGGTCGTTATCCTTGTCTTTTGTCTTCTTTATGGATTTAAAGGCTGCTTCATTGTTTAGCTGGTCACTTTCTGTACCTTTTCTCATTTCATATGCTATAAGAGACCCATGCAATTCATTCATTGTCATTTTGGTCAAGTCCCTAGTTTCTTCAATGGCGGAGACCTTAGCATCATACTTCAATGGATGAAAGGCAAGACATGGTATGGAATGGAATGGCATGGCATGGCAAGGAAAAGCATGACAAGGAAAGGAAAGGCATGACATGGCATGGCATGGAAAGGCATGGCATGCCATGGAAAGGAATGGCATGCCATGGAATGACATGGCATGGAATGGAAAATAAAGGCATGGAAAAGCATGGCATGACATGGAATGGAAAGACAAAGAAAGGAATGGAATGACATGGAAAGTTAAGGCAAGGCATGGCATGGCATAGAAAGGCAAGGCAAGGCATGGCATGACATGGAATGGAATGGCAGGGAAAGAAAAGGAAAGGCAAGGCATGGCATGACATGATATGGCAAGGCAAGGAAATGAAATGAATCGCATTGAAAGGCAAGGCATGGAATGGCATGGAAAGGAATGACATGGCATGTCATGGAAGGGAAATGCAATGCAAGGCATGTCATGGAAAGGAAATGCATGGCATGGCATGGCAAGGAAATGCAAGGAAAGGAAAGGCAAGGCATAGCATGGCATAGAAAGACAAGACAATGCAAGGCATGGAATGGCATGGAAAGGCAAGGTATGGCATGACAAAAACACATCATTGGATGGAAAGGAAATTTGTGATATAAATTTAAGTCATATGTCCCTAGAAAAAATGTCTTTTATTTCTTGGGATGAAAAATGTTCCTTTTTCTGTGAGTCTTGTTTTATTGCAATCCACATTTTGATTTGAATTTTTACTTGCATAATGCTATGGAAATATATATATTTTTGGTTGTATAGGTTAAAATGGGAAGCTACATGGAAATACATGCAAGAAGATATTAGTCTATTTTAGATCGTAGTTGTGTTCTAGGGATTTGTAAATGTAACAACCTAAATTTTGGCCTCAAAAGGTTAGAACTTTGATTTTTACTTAAATCTTAGTGATTCATAGCTTAGTATTTGTTGGGTTTAGTTAGAATCATATATACATTTGATATGTATACATATGGATCTATTTATGTGTTGTGAGATATTATTTGTATTATTATATGTTTACGATGATGGTAGTTTTGTGATTTGTTTAAACGTGCAAATTGAAATGTGAAACTTTGGTATGTGGATACTTGTTCAAATTTATGTATAATAGATGCAAGGCATCGTGTAAATAAACACACATTTCTTAATTGAACATTAATACAAATAAGGATTCTCATATGAAATTTGTAATGTACATGCATGGATATGAGCTATGCAATATCCAATTGACTATAGTGATGAGATGACCAAGGCATGACATGGCATGTCAAGGAAAGGCATGTCATGGTAAGTCAAGGAAATACAAGGAATGGGATGGAAAGGTAAGGCATGGCATGGAAAGGAAAGGAAAGGAATAAAAAGGCATGGCATGGAAAGGAAAGGAAATGCAAGGCATGGCATGGCATGGCATGGCAAGGCAGGTCATGACATGGCATGAAAATACAAGACAATGAAAGGTAACACAAAACAAGGAATAACATGGCAAAGCAAGACAAGGAAATACATGACAAGGAATGGCATGGAAACACAAGGCATGGAAAGGCATGTCATGGCAAAGAAAGGAATGCCATGGCATGGCATGGCATGGAAAGTGAAGGAATGGCATGACATGGAAAGTGAAGGCATGACAAGGAAAGGCATGGCATGGCATGGAAATTCAAGGAAAGGTATGGTAATGCAAGGCATGGGAAGGAAAGGAAAGGTAAGGGAACACAAGGCAAGGCAAAGGAAAGGAAATGCTAGGAAAGCAAGGAAAGAAAAGGAAAGGAAAGAAAAGGTAAGGAAAGAAAATGCAAGGCGAGGAAAGGATAGGCATTGATCACATACATTGTTGTGGACGCCCCATCCACTTGGCACCTTTCACATTTATCCATGGAGTTGGCTACCTTGGAGTTCACACATGTGCAGTGGATGCATGCATGCACATTCTTGGAGGGAACATTCCATGTGGACACTTGGCATTTGAATTATATTTATGCCTATTTTTGGTGGTGTGTCCCCTTCATGAGCATTATTTGGTGCATACTATTACTATTTTTGGATGAGGGTGAATTGCTTTGGAGAGGATAATGTCCACATGTTGTAACATGGTCAACCATGGATTGAGGAGAGATCTAACTAATTCATTATTATAATATTTATTTGACTTGTCATGTTGTTAGTTAGCAAATAATAATATTTTATTGTATAAGAGAAGAGACTAACTCTATAAATAAGATTTCTCTCTCTCCATTGTAAAGGGTGGAGAATTTGGGTATTTAGGAGCTCTCCTCTTCAGCTACATTGTAGAACATTTTGGCAAGCTTAATGGAGAATTTGAGGTATATTTTCATTTGATGTGAGGCTTTATTGTGCATTCATATTTGATGTGTTGATTTTTTATTAAGAAACCATTGTAACATGTTGTGATTTCCATTATAATGAACCATGCTTCATTTTTGATAGAGTAATGTGAGGTTTCAACTCTCTTATTTCTATTGTGATTATGTTAGCCTACATGATAGTTATTATTGGTTCTTGGAGTCTTAACTAGGATGGGTTTTTAGTCTTTTGTCAAATTTAGGTAACGAGAATCATTAATTATGTATGGAATTAGCACTTAACATTATTTGACACCACAAGAGATTCATTAATGTGTAACACGAGTATTTATAATAACTTTAGAAAAAACAAAATATTCTTACTTACATAGAATTTATTAACCCTTTAAAAAGTAATTAATCAAATTAAATAAATTCATACATTCATAAACATAAAATTTGATAAAATGAGGATACAATGAGATACATAAAAAAGTGTGCCATGAGACACACACACACACACACACACATTTTTTACAAAATGGTACCTCGTGCCCAATATAAAAATTGGAAGCAAGTGCCCTAACATAAAAAACAACCAGATGGTGGCCTAGATACCAAATAGCAGTCATTGGTCACTCATTGACCACTACCACCCTCACCACCCTCGAGAGAATATTGTACATCAAACTTTCTTCTCTCGCTCAAAGAAGCACCTTGAGTGGTTTTGGGCCTGGGTGTGGTTCGTCGCTCTGGATACTACACAAATAAACACATTGTTATAGGTTTTTTTCCATAATGAATTAAAATACTTACAAAATGATACTTTTTAATTCAACATAAGACAACTCACCACAGATGGTACTAACAATCGTGAGGGTGTTACCCTCCTCCATTACCATAATCTCTCAGTGATGCCACCCTATGTCAGTTAAAAGAATCAAATCATGAAATTTAAAAAAATATGCATAAATCAATTCCATTCATGACACATAGAGATTTATCATGAACACATTATCTCACTGTGAATATCTTGGGCCTCAATGGAGAGTCGCTAACAGGTGGAGCACTAGGTTGTATAACCTGCTTCGAGGTAACCTCTACTATGGTAGCCTCGTTGTATAACATAGATGGAAATGGTGGTGGGGGTGGGTCGCATACAAATGCATCCATTGTGGATGGATGCATTGGAAGAGGTGGTGTGGATGGGTAGACTGCGGGTGCATGCACTAAGGATGCATGGAATACAAAATATGTTGGGGGTGGGCGATGATGGATCCCCACAGACTGTACAAGTGATGGAAGAACCCTTGGCATGAAGTAAGGTAACCCAAAAGTTGTGGGAAGGTTCCCAAGGAATGGAATAATAATAAAACTAGCAAAAATATTAGCATCCTGCATACATATTAATAATATTGAACTATTAGTACAAAATAGTAAAATTCAACAACATAAATACAAACAATTTGATATTTAAATGAGATTTAACACTACACATGATACCTATGATGCAGGTGACTTGTCCATCCCAGGTGGACATTGCTCAACATCGCTTGGTCTCACAACCTGTAGAAACACAAGAACATTAAAAATTTAAGGATGCCATAAAATAAAGAAATCACTATGGTAAATCTATTAAATGTGAAACATACATGTGTATGAGGTAGACTGATTGAGCAGGATTCCTCTAATACTGCATCAGTGGTGGTGACAAACATTGATGCATCCATGGTTGTAGAGGGTCTGCTATACGAGCATAGCAACTGCAAAACAACATACAATAAAATATCAATATAAATACACATAATACTATATAAATATATAATGATAAAGATCATAGAGATGGTTAATAAACTAACCTCCTCCATGAATATCTCATGTCCACTATCCTTAAGAGGCTCATATCAAGTGTCACCACAACTCGAGCATCTTTGAGGTTCACATGGACGACTGTTATGTCCACGTGCCCTCTCCTAACTACACTTTGTTGTACGGGGTGAAGCTTTGACCCCTCTATCAATGTAACCAGTAAGAACCTCCTGTCAATATAGTGCAACAAATCTACCATGTTGCACTAGGCTCTGAGTCAATGATGATATAACTACCTGTACCTGCTACAATATCTTTGCAACAAGAGGATGTTGTGTGAGGGGGTCATGCCTTTTCCTGGGGGGATAAGGACCTAACATGGGATTGTTCCTAGAATTCTCTCAGTCCTGTGCAGACCCTCAACCCACCCCCTGGAATTCATCGATGTCAAAGTAGTTGACGTTGTGACTCATAAAAAATTATTCCCATATTTTTCTCAAAACATATAAAGGCACCTCCCTATTATTGCAGGTAGGTTTATTAAATACCATGTACCACCTATATATCCAATGTTCACTAATATGTGGGTGGATGCACCATTCAATGAAAATGTGTTTCTTGTTAACAGGTGGTTGTTGTCTACTTCATGAATCAATAAAAAGAGACATGAGTTCTTGTTTTTAAATACCCAAGTCTCTAACTTGGTTTCTATCAAGTCCAGTGCGGTAAAAATCAAACATTCTAGCCCTATATTGAGAAATAAAAGTTAATTTTCCTTGGGCACTTACTGTTGGTGCAATTATATGTTAAATATATTGCAATCATTTAATATGCCAATCTGGTTTTGTAATCAATAGAGTTGATGCAATATATGTGACGATAACAAATAAATTCCTATGCCTGATGAGTATAGCCTACATAAGAAAACACTCCAAAACCAATACTCTGTTTTCACATTTTTCAAGTAACACTCTCCATAAAATTCAAAAAAACAGAAGCAAAACTCATAAACAAGAATGTAATCTAAATCTCTTTCTCAGGTGGTGAATTTGTTCATTTACATGCTCATGAAAGGGAAAGATGAAATTTGACTCTGTTTCCTGTATAACACTCTACAGTAATTAACACTCTGCACATTCTTTAACGAAATCTCAATCAGTCCCGGAAGAAATACTAGGTGAAGTAAGACACACCATTATAGGTGCATGTAGGGTGAGAGATGGAGGTCTTGATTATTCCTGTGTTTGCAAGATGTAGCCTAATCAATTTGGGAAGAAACTCTAGGTGCGGTGAGGTACTCCATTATAACCTCATGTAAGGTGAAGGATGGAGATACGACTTGTCCCTAGATTTGAAAAACAGAAACAACCACTAAAGCATTTAGTCTAACAAATGTTTTCTTTCATACACACACACAAAGATAACAAGTAATTAATCAGGAATCGTTGCACTCAGAAATATCACATTGCACACAAAACTCTCACTCATTTAGAGTTACCACACATCTATATTGTATGCTATTAAGTGGATCACTGAAACATAACGGGAATAAAGTGAGATGTTGTGATCAAACAAAAAATTATTCTATCCACACACAAAAAACTAGAATTATATTCACAACTAAATACAAGGAATATTACCTTGGTTGGGTCGGTGGGCCCTTGCCGTACCAATAAGGAATCTTTTAAAATAAACTTATAGAAGAGAAGATTTCAACACACACATAGAATCCATGAATTGCAATTTGTATCATTACTTCAGAAAACAAGGTT
This sequence comes from Picea engelmannii, assembly GCA_009831015.1. Lineage (NCBI taxonomy): Eukaryota > Viridiplantae > Streptophyta > Pinopsida > Pinales > Pinaceae > Picea > Picea engelmannii. Next base: position 166,371 of record ML778825.1, on the reverse strand, counting down.
ACAATCAACAATCTTCAAGAATCAATATTACAACATAACTGTGATAATTCTATCTCTGTGTATATATCATCTACAAGGCTCTCTCTTTTAAAGAGAAACAACTGTTACAATCAAAGTCTGGAGATAATATCAAATTTCTACACAAATATTACAATTGGTTGATGTATCATATTTCAAGGGAACGATTTCATCCTCATGACACGAAGTGCATGAGTGATGAAATGCATCGTAGTATTCAACAACCAAAGAATGTTCAAATCAAAAAATTCCTTGGACCCATCGAGAACAACTCGTTCAAACACCCAATCCTGCAAATGCAGAACTGGTACTGGACGCGCACAGCTGGAACAAAAAGACTGGTACTAGATGCACACAGTCAAAAATTGGTACCGGACTAACACAGGGATAGGTACCGGATGAGCACGTAAATAGGTACCAGATGAACACAACATTGGTACCGGATGAGAACAGAAATAGGAATCGGACGAGCTCAGAGATAAGTACCGGACGAGCGCAGAAATAGGTATCATATGAATAGGAGTTGTGTCATAAGGTCTGCTTGGATCATTCAAAGTAATTAAAGATCATTTAACATCAATTATTCTATTCCAATCACTAAGAAATCTCATAAATCATGATTACACATAAGTTACCTCATATATACACAAGAATGGCTAAAAGACATGAATTTTGAGTAAAATAGGAAAGTAGTGCATATGTCTGAGGCATAATTGGTCAAGATATAAGACAAGATAAGGAAATTGGAGGCATCAAAAAGGAGACCCAACACTTACAATGGACCTCACAATGACATACAATGAAGTTTCCAAGAACTCTCTTCAAGGTTATCTCATTCCCCTTAATTCATTTACAATTGTTCTCAATATGGCTAACCCCTCATCAAGTTGTCTGTCTATGTTGGGTGGTTGTGGTGGGTTGGGGTTTTCCTCACCTTGGTCTTCTTATGGGCGGTTTACATTATCTATGGGTTCCAGTTTATAATATATGTTGCAATTTAATAAGACATGGAATGTAAATTAGGATGCTTATTTTTAATAAGAATATAAATTTACAAAAAACATCAATACATATTTAAAAAAAAAAATCGCATCTCTTGTAAATTCTCTAGAGTTATTTTTAAAAGGGAAATGATAGGCAATATAAGAGCTGACTCTCTCTAAATTTTCTAGATGATATTTCTCTATAAGATTAAAAATTTCTATAATTTTGATTCTTTTAGAATATATTAAATTAATGGAAAAAAAAATTACCAAATTGGGAGGAAAAGAAGAGAAATCAATGTTGATTTTATTCTTTACACTAGTCAAAACAAACAAATAATTTTGATATTCTAGATTAGGTTTGATCACCTTGTTATAGTACCTTATTTTTCTCTTATCCTCTAATTCTTTCTCACACCACAATTTCTCAAATTTAGATGCAATAATATGCTTAAAATTATCATTATTTTTCATAGGGACCTCTTCCTTTATACCAAACCACTAATTTTTCCAACTTAACAGAGGAGCTAAAACCCCATGTGTACACAAATTCTTTTGTTCCATCTCATTATCTGTCTAGTATCAAAGTTGCATGTAGGGGGATTCTTTTGATTGACCTCGGTATTCCAATTAAGTTGCATGCAGGTTGCTTCTTTCGATTGACCTCGATATTCCAATTATGGTGCTACACCTGGTACACATTCAACCAACTGGGCCTTTGTTTTATGCATGGAGAATTGAGTATGATTGAATTGCAGTCGATTGGACTTGAAAGAACAAAATGGTGACCGATATTGAATGAGGAAGAATCATATATAAGATTGATCACACCTAATACTGTAAACTATTTTTCCTGTATCCATATCAAATCGAATTTGACGAATTAGTGATTGAATCGAATTGAACTATCAAATTTTCAAATTATTTCGCCAGATTGGGCTGAATTTGGTAACTATTGTTTTGTTAGGTTTATATTGTAACAAATATTTTGAAATTGTGATATAACATGGGTGTATACATTCTAAGAGAAAATTGATTTTTTTTTCAACTCTCTTAGTATCACAAAGATACAAATTATTTTGACCCAAGATATTTGAGAGTTTGTTCTTATTTTGGAAATGTTGATTTTTAGCGTTGTCAAGCGTTCTAAGCTTTGGCATTTTTGGTCGAAATTTGACGATATAAATCTAGTCAAAATAACATTTTTATGTTATTTAAATTGCATTTTCGAATGCATAGATGGATTCTACGAGCTAAAAATCCCTGAGGCACTCTAATTATACATACTTAGCCATTCAACTTTGCAGATTCAACAAATTATCACCATATTTCGAGAAAAATTAAACAAATAATAACCTGAAAAAAATGCCAAAACTTAAAACATGTAGACTACGGCTTGATTTTCTATTGATTTTGCCTTTAACCTAAAACAAAGAGATACTTTCACCTTCCGATAGTATCTTAATGTTTTTTAATTCTCTAATTCTTTATTGCACCACAATTTCTCCTTAAGTTTAGATGTAATAATATAATATTAGTAGTATTATGCAATGTGAGCTCTTCTTTTATTCCCCAATGATTTAGCCAAGACTTGGTATCTTTATACCAATCCATGGTTTTGACTAGAGTTTGAAGAAATATTAGGAAGCCTCTTGTCTTCCATGTTGTTTATCTTGTTATTGTGCATTAGGTAATTGGGGGAAAGACTTACTTCTATGAGGAGGATAGGATAGGATAGGGTGTATCACCTTTAATTTTGAGATTATTTAAGTTATAAAAAACTTTTAGATTTGATCTATCTTTCTCCATGATTCTTTAGAGATGATCCTACCCCAAACTTCACAACCATATAAGATGACAAAATTAGTGACAAGAGTCTCACAAAAAAAATTCTTATTATCCCATAACCAAAGGTCCATTGATTTACAATTGTTTTCAAGTCTATAATAATCTTTCCACTTTCCACTTGTCCTTTTCTCAATGCTATAGTTTCAATTATCCTTTTGGTGAAGATAAATTCCAAGATATTTGTATGAAGTCACCGCCTCCAAGTTGTTATTGTCATACACAAAATTAGCTAAGTAAAATTTTTGGATTTAATTATCATAATCATCCAGGCGGAAAGCGGTGGCCACACACCTATTCCACTGGGTCAAAACATGGGTTTCCACCTGTTGGCGTAGGCCAATTTTGGGAGAAATCGAATAAGTTTTGAAGGAATTAAAGCAACACTAGAAAACAGGGGAGCGTGCTGGAAAAAGAGGAAAAGAAGCACGTGCAAGGAAATCATGAAAGGAGTGCATGCAAGGAAACCTAACCACATTATCTTTATGGTTTTTGTAGGAGATTGTAATGGATGATAATATGGAAATCAATATAAATAAGTACCTAGGAGGTCTAGGTCAGGGTTGGTATTTTTTGGAGGTGCTAATTTTTGTAATTCTCGAGGAAGGAAACTAATGTATGATATGAGACCTTTTTGTAAGATGTTGAGATATAGGAGAGTCAAGCAACTAGGTTCTGAGGGGTAGATCACGGGCTGAGGAGCCTGGTGCGATCTAGTCAGCCTCACAGGGATTGTGAAACCTGTTTTGTGCTTGTATGATCAGAAGTTGTAGTGTGCATGACGCCATATATTACAGAACCATAATAAAAGAGCCTAAGAGCGATATATTTGTGGACATATCCTAGGAGGGGGTGAACCATAGTAATATATGTGTTGTGTGATGTGATTGATTGCATGTTTCCCTTATGTAAGTAGTTAGACAATGAATGGATGAATGGATAATTATTTGAAATCTGTTATTTTAGCACTCTGTAAATTTTTCCGGCTGATAGACAAATGACAGATGTAACTATTTCCACTTTCTTTAGAGCTGGTCACTAGCCTGCTCAACTCAGAGAGGGCTCTCTCATGTCACTTGATATTTATTTGGAAATTGGTGGCTAGATTTAGTTTTTTTGGGGGGGGTTTATAAAATTTGTTGGCCAAGAAGAGGAGGGACACTCAGGACTATGAAGTCAAAATTCTGAAAGTGAATGAAAACATTGACTAGTCAATAGAACTCTCTAGAGGATAAAGGATAAATGAGGCAATGAATCTGAGTTATAAATTGAATTTGAGCAAGGTGTATGAGGAAGGAGAAAACAAATAACTGCATCAGAACATTACTGAAATGAATTCTGAATTAGTTATGAAGAAAAACACACAATTTAAATTGCTAAGCCAAGAGCATCATAACATGAATTCTGGGCCTTTAACTCTCCAATTTAAATAGAATAAGATGCAAATGAAATAAAATAACACAGGAAATACATACAATGAAGGAAGACAAAACTCATATCATTACCATTAGAATCATTTCATAGAGACTTCAAAGCTTCTGCATATGTATTCAATTCAGCGCCAGAAAATTACAGTGGAGTTAAGAACAACTAGAATTGTGCCCTTGCACTTATGCCCACTAATGCATTAAGAACCTCTATCATTTATACAATTTCGAGTTCCTTTAGTTAGAAACTGATTACAATAGATGAATTGAAACATTTCAGCTTCTACAATGATTACAAATGACATTTTTCAGAAAAATGTTTCATGATCCCTGCAGATTCCTCTGATGCTCCAGCTCCTTCCTTTGCCACGTTCTCTTTGAAATGTCACTTATAATCCTTCAAATATAATTCCATATTCTCATTAAATATTTGGGAATAATATATTTGAAATAAAAATAATTCCCAAATATTTTTCTATCATGTAGAATTAAATTTCCATAATTAATTCATGCCCGTGGTTTTTAAAACCATTTATGAATTATCCAAGTCTTCATTTCAC
>ML778825.1:140242-155608 GCA_009831015.1 Picea engelmannii | reverse complement strand
GGTGTGTCCCCTTCATGAGCATTATTTGGTGCATACTATTACTATTTTTGGATGAGGGTGAATTGCTTTGGAGAGGATAATGTCCACATGTTGTAACATGGTCAACCATGGATTGAGGAGAGATCTAACTAATTCATTATTATAATATTTATTTGACTTGTCATGTTGTTAGTTAGCAAATAATAATATTTTATTGTATAAGAGAAGAGACTAACTCTATAAATAAGATTTCTCTCTCTCCATTGTAAAGGGTGGAGAATTTGGGTATTTAGGAGCTCTCCTCTTCAGCTACATTGTAGAACATTTTGGCAAGCTTAATGGAGAATTTGAGGTATATTTTCATTTGATGTGAGGCTTTATTGTGCATTCATATTTGATGTGTTGATTTTTTATTAAGAAACCATTGTAACATGTTGTGATTTCCATTATAATGAACCATGCTTCATTTTTGATAGAGTAATGTGAGGTTTCAACTCTCTTATTTCTATTGTGATTATGTTAGCCTACATGATAGTTATTATTGGTTCTTGGAGTCTTAACTAGGATGGGTTTTTAGTCTTTTGTCAAATTTAGGTAACGAGAATCATTAATTATGTATGGAATTAGCACTTAACATTATTTGACACCACAAGAGATTCATTAATGTGTAACACGAGTATTTATAATAACTTTAGAAAAAACAAAATATTCTTACTTACATAGAATTTATTAACCCTTTAAAAAGTAATTAATCAAATTAAATAAATTCATACATTCATAAACATAAAATTTGATAAAATGAGGATACAATGAGATACATAAAAAAGTGTGCCATGAGACACACACACACACACACACACATTTTTTACAAAATGGTACCTCGTGCCCAATATAAAAATTGGAAGCAAGTGCCCTAACATAAAAAACAACCAGATGGTGGCCTAGATACCAAATAGCAGTCATTGGTCACTCATTGACCACTACCACCCTCACCACCCTCGAGAGAATATTGTACATCAAACTTTCTTCTCTCGCTCAAAGAAGCACCTTGAGTGGTTTTGGGCCTGGGTGTGGTTCGTCGCTCTGGATACTACACAAATAAACACATTGTTATAGGTTTTTTTCCATAATGAATTAAAATACTTACAAAATGATACTTTTTAATTCAACATAAGACAACTCACCACAGATGGTACTAACAATCGTGAGGGTGTTACCCTCCTCCATTACCATAATCTCTCAGTGATGCCACCCTATGTCAGTTAAAAGAATCAAATCATGAAATTTAAAAAAATATGCATAAATCAATTCCATTCATGACACATAGAGATTTATCATGAACACATTATCTCACTGTGAATATCTTGGGCCTCAATGGAGAGTCGCTAACAGGTGGAGCACTAGGTTGTATAACCTGCTTCGAGGTAACCTCTACTATGGTAGCCTCGTTGTATAACATAGATGGAAATGGTGGTGGGGGTGGGTCGCATACAAATGCATCCATTGTGGATGGATGCATTGGAAGAGGTGGTGTGGATGGGTAGACTGCGGGTGCATGCACTAAGGATGCATGGAATACAAAATATGTTGGGGGTGGGCGATGATGGATCCCCACAGACTGTACAAGTGATGGAAGAACCCTTGGCATGAAGTAAGGTAACCCAAAAGTTGTGGGAAGGTTCCCAAGGAATGGAATAATAATAAAACTAGCAAAAATATTAGCATCCTGCATACATATTAATAATATTGAACTATTAGTACAAAATAGTAAAATTCAACAACATAAATACAAACAATTTGATATTTAAATGAGATTTAACACTACACATGATACCTATGATGCAGGTGACTTGTCCATCCCAGGTGGACATTGCTCAACATCGCTTGGTCTCACAACCTGTAGAAACACAAGAACATTAAAAATTTAAGGATGCCATAAAATAAAGAAATCACTATGGTAAATCTATTAAATGTGAAACATACATGTGTATGAGGTAGACTGATTGAGCAGGATTCCTCTAATACTGCATCAGTGGTGGTGACAAACATTGATGCATCCATGGTTGTAGAGGGTCTGCTATACGAGCATAGCAACTGCAAAACAACATACAATAAAATATCAATATAAATACACATAATACTATATAAATATATAATGATAAAGATCATAGAGATGGTTAATAAACTAACCTCCTCCATGAATATCTCATGTCCACTATCCTTAAGAGGCTCATATCAAGTGTCACCACAACTCGAGCATCTTTGAGGTTCACATGGACGACTGTTATGTCCACGTGCCCTCTCCTAACTACACTTTGTTGTACGGGGTGAAGCTTTGACCCCTCTATCAATGTAACCAGTAAGAACCTCCTGTCAATATAGTGCAACAAATCTACCATGTTGCACTAGGCTCTGAGTCAATGATGATATAACTACCTGTACCTGCTACAATATCTTTGCAACAAGAGGATGTTGTGTGAGGGGGTCATGCCTTTTCCTGGGGGGATAAGGACCTAACATGGGATTGTTCCTAGAATTCTCTCAGTCCTGTGCAGACCCTCAACCCACCCCCTGGAATTCATCGATGTCAAAGTAGTTGACGTTGTGACTCATAAAAAATTATTCCCATATTTTTCTCAAAACATATAAAGGCACCTCCCTATTATTGCAGGTAGGTTTATTAAATACCATGTACCACCTATATATCCAATGTTCACTAATATGTGGGTGGATGCACCATTCAATGAAAATGTGTTTCTTGTTAACAGGTGGTTGTTGTCTACTTCATGAATCAATAAAAAGAGACATGAGTTCTTGTTTTTAAATACCCAAGTCTCTAACTTGGTTTCTATCAAGTCCAGTGCGGTAAAAATCAAACATTCTAGCCCTATATTGAGAAATAAAAGTTAATTTTCCTTGGGCACTTACTGTTGGTGCAATTATATGTTAAATATATTGCAATCATTTAATATGCCAATCTGGTTTTGTAATCAATAGAGTTGATGCAATATATGTGACGATAACAAATAAATTCCTATGCCTGATGAGTATAGCCTACATAAGAAAACACTCCAAAACCAATACTCTGTTTTCACATTTTTCAAGTAACACTCTCCATAAAATTCAAAAAAACAGAAGCAAAACTCATAAACAAGAATGTAATCTAAATCTCTTTCTCAGGTGGTGAATTTGTTCATTTACATGCTCATGAAAGGGAAAGATGAAATTTGACTCTGTTTCCTGTATAACACTCTACAGTAATTAACACTCTGCACATTCTTTAACGAAATCTCAATCAGTCCCGGAAGAAATACTAGGTGAAGTAAGACACACCATTATAGGTGCATGTAGGGTGAGAGATGGAGGTCTTGATTATTCCTGTGTTTGCAAGATGTAGCCTAATCAATTTGGGAAGAAACTCTAGGTGCGGTGAGGTACTCCATTATAACCTCATGTAAGGTGAAGGATGGAGATACGACTTGTCCCTAGATTTGAAAAACAGAAACAACCACTAAAGCATTTAGTCTAACAAATGTTTTCTTTCATACACACACACAAAGATAACAAGTAATTAATCAGGAATCGTTGCACTCAGAAATATCACATTGCACACAAAACTCTCACTCATTTAGAGTTACCACACATCTATATTGTATGCTATTAAGTGGATCACTGAAACATAACGGGAATAAAGTGAGATGTTGTGATCAAACAAAAAATTATTCTATCCACACACAAAAAACTAGAATTATATTCACAACTAAATACAAGGAATATTACCTTGGTTGGGTCGGTGGGCCCTTGCCGTACCAATAAGGAATCTTTTAAAATAAACTTATAGAAGAGAAGATTTCAACACACACATAGAATCCATGAATTGCAATTTGTATCATTACTTCAGAAAACAAGGTTACAATCAACAATCTTCAAGAATCAATATTACAACATAACTGTGATAATTCTATCTCTGTGTATATATCATCTACAAGGCTCTCTCTTTTAAAGAGAAACAACTGTTACAATCAAAGTCTGGAGATAATATCAAATTTCTACACAAATATTACAATTGGTTGATGTATCATATTTCAAGGGAACGATTTCATCCTCATGACACGAAGTGCATGAGTGATGAAATGCATCGTAGTATTCAACAACCAAAGAATGTTCAAATCAAAAAATTCCTTGGACCCATCGAGAACAACTCGTTCAAACACCCAATCCTGCAAATGCAGAACTGGTACTGGACGCGCACAGCTGGAACAAAAAGACTGGTACTAGATGCACACAGTCAAAAATTGGTACCGGACTAACACAGGGATAGGTACCGGATGAGCACGTAAATAGGTACCAGATGAACACAACATTGGTACCGGATGAGAACAGAAATAGGAATCGGACGAGCTCAGAGATAAGTACCGGACGAGCGCAGAAATAGGTATCATATGAATAGGAGTTGTGTCATAAGGTCTGCTTGGATCATTCAAAGTAATTAAAGATCATTTAACATCAATTATTCTATTCCAATCACTAAGAAATCTCATAAATCATGATTACACATAAGTTACCTCATATATACACAAGAATGGCTAAAAGACATGAATTTTGAGTAAAATAGGAAAGTAGTGCATATGTCTGAGGCATAATTGGTCAAGATATAAGACAAGATAAGGAAATTGGAGGCATCAAAAAGGAGACCCAACACTTACAATGGACCTCACAATGACATACAATGAAGTTTCCAAGAACTCTCTTCAAGGTTATCTCATTCCCCTTAATTCATTTACAATTGTTCTCAATATGGCTAACCCCTCATCAAGTTGTCTGTCTATGTTGGGTGGTTGTGGTGGGTTGGGGTTTTCCTCACCTTGGTCTTCTTATGGGCGGTTTACATTATCTATGGGTTCCAGTTTATAATATATGTTGCAATTTAATAAGACATGGAATGTAAATTAGGATGCTTATTTTTAATAAGAATATAAATTTACAAAAAACATCAATACATATTTAAAAAAAAAAATCGCATCTCTTGTAAATTCTCTAGAGTTATTTTTAAAAGGGAAATGATAGGCAATATAAGAGCTGACTCTCTCTAAATTTTCTAGATGATATTTCTCTATAAGATTAAAAATTTCTATAATTTTGATTCTTTTAGAATATATTAAATTAATGGAAAAAAAAATTACCAAATTGGGAGGAAAAGAAGAGAAATCAATGTTGATTTTATTCTTTACACTAGTCAAAACAAACAAATAATTTTGATATTCTAGATTAGGTTTGATCACCTTGTTATAGTACCTTATTTTTCTCTTATCCTCTAATTCTTTCTCACACCACAATTTCTCAAATTTAGATGCAATAATATGCTTAAAATTATCATTATTTTTCATAGGGACCTCTTCCTTTATACCAAACCACTAATTTTTCCAACTTAACAGAGGAGCTAAAACCCCATGTGTACACAAATTCTTTTGTTCCATCTCATTATCTGTCTAGTATCAAAGTTGCATGTAGGGGGATTCTTTTGATTGACCTCGGTATTCCAATTAAGTTGCATGCAGGTTGCTTCTTTCGATTGACCTCGATATTCCAATTATGGTGCTACACCTGGTACACATTCAACCAACTGGGCCTTTGTTTTATGCATGGAGAATTGAGTATGATTGAATTGCAGTCGATTGGACTTGAAAGAACAAAATGGTGACCGATATTGAATGAGGAAGAATCATATATAAGATTGATCACACCTAATACTGTAAACTATTTTTCCTGTATCCATATCAAATCGAATTTGACGAATTAGTGATTGAATCGAATTGAACTATCAAATTTTCAAATTATTTCGCCAGATTGGGCTGAATTTGGTAACTATTGTTTTGTTAGGTTTATATTGTAACAAATATTTTGAAATTGTGATATAACATGGGTGTATACATTCTAAGAGAAAATTGATTTTTTTTTCAACTCTCTTAGTATCACAAAGATACAAATTATTTTGACCCAAGATATTTGAGAGTTTGTTCTTATTTTGGAAATGTTGATTTTTAGCGTTGTCAAGCGTTCTAAGCTTTGGCATTTTTGGTCGAAATTTGACGATATAAATCTAGTCAAAATAACATTTTTATGTTATTTAAATTGCATTTTCGAATGCATAGATGGATTCTACGAGCTAAAAATCCCTGAGGCACTCTAATTATACATACTTAGCCATTCAACTTTGCAGATTCAACAAATTATCACCATATTTCGAGAAAAATTAAACAAATAATAACCTGAAAAAAATGCCAAAACTTAAAACATGTAGACTACGGCTTGATTTTCTATTGATTTTGCCTTTAACCTAAAACAAAGAGATACTTTCACCTTCCGATAGTATCTTAATGTTTTTTAATTCTCTAATTCTTTATTGCACCACAATTTCTCCTTAAGTTTAGATGTAATAATATAATATTAGTAGTATTATGCAATGTGAGCTCTTCTTTTATTCCCCAATGATTTAGCCAAGACTTGGTATCTTTATACCAATCCATGGTTTTGACTAGAGTTTGAAGAAATATTAGGAAGCCTCTTGTCTTCCATGTTGTTTATCTTGTTATTGTGCATTAGGTAATTGGGGGAAAGACTTACTTCTATGAGGAGGATAGGATAGGATAGGGTGTATCACCTTTAATTTTGAGATTATTTAAGTTATAAAAAACTTTTAGATTTGATCTATCTTTCTCCATGATTCTTTAGAGATGATCCTACCCCAAACTTCACAACCATATAAGATGACAAAATTAGTGACAAGAGTCTCACAAAAAAAATTCTTATTATCCCATAACCAAAGGTCCATTGATTTACAATTGTTTTCAAGTCTATAATAATCTTTCCACTTTCCACTTGTCCTTTTCTCAATGCTATAGTTTCAATTATCCTTTTGGTGAAGATAAATTCCAAGATATTTGTATGAAGTCACCGCCTCCAAGTTGTTATTGTCATACACAAAATTAGCTAAGTAAAATTTTTGGATTTAATTATCATAATCATCCAGGCGGAAAGCGGTGGCCACACACCTATTCCACTGGGTCAAAACATGGGTTTCCACCTGTTGGCGTAGGCCAATTTTGGGAGAAATCGAATAAGTTTTGAAGGAATTAAAGCAACACTAGAAAACAGGGGAGCGTGCTGGAAAAAGAGGAAAAGAAGCACGTGCAAGGAAATCATGAAAGGAGTGCATGCAAGGAAACCTAACCACATTATCTTTATGGTTTTTGTAGGAGATTGTAATGGATGATAATATGGAAATCAATATAAATAAGTACCTAGGAGGTCTAGGTCAGGGTTGGTATTTTTTGGAGGTGCTAATTTTTGTAATTCTCGAGGAAGGAAACTAATGTATGATATGAGACCTTTTTGTAAGATGTTGAGATATAGGAGAGTCAAGCAACTAGGTTCTGAGGGGTAGATCACGGGCTGAGGAGCCTGGTGCGATCTAGTCAGCCTCACAGGGATTGTGAAACCTGTTTTGTGCTTGTATGATCAGAAGTTGTAGTGTGCATGACGCCATATATTACAGAACCATAATAAAAGAGCCTAAGAGCGATATATTTGTGGACATATCCTAGGAGGGGGTGAACCATAGTAATATATGTGTTGTGTGATGTGATTGATTGCATGTTTCCCTTATGTAAGTAGTTAGACAATGAATGGATGAATGGATAATTATTTGAAATCTGTTATTTTAGCACTCTGTAAATTTTTCCGGCTGATAGACAAATGACAGATGTAACTATTTCCACTTTCTTTAGAGCTGGTCACTAGCCTGCTCAACTCAGAGAGGGCTCTCTCATGTCACTTGATATTTATTTGGAAATTGGTGGCTAGATTTAGTTTTTTTGGGGGGGGTTTATAAAATTTGTTGGCCAAGAAGAGGAGGGACACTCAGGACTATGAAGTCAAAATTCTGAAAGTGAATGAAAACATTGACTAGTCAATAGAACTCTCTAGAGGATAAAGGATAAATGAGGCAATGAATCTGAGTTATAAATTGAATTTGAGCAAGGTGTATGAGGAAGGAGAAAACAAATAACTGCATCAGAACATTACTGAAATGAATTCTGAATTAGTTATGAAGAAAAACACACAATTTAAATTGCTAAGCCAAGAGCATCATAACATGAATTCTGGGCCTTTAACTCTCCAATTTAAATAGAATAAGATGCAAATGAAATAAAATAACACAGGAAATACATACAATGAAGGAAGACAAAACTCATATCATTACCATTAGAATCATTTCATAGAGACTTCAAAGCTTCTGCATATGTATTCAATTCAGCGCCAGAAAATTACAGTGGAGTTAAGAACAACTAGAATTGTGCCCTTGCACTTATGCCCACTAATGCATTAAGAACCTCTATCATTTATACAATTTCGAGTTCCTTTAGTTAGAAACTGATTACAATAGATGAATTGAAACATTTCAGCTTCTACAATGATTACAAATGACATTTTTCAGAAAAATGTTTCATGATCCCTGCAGATTCCTCTGATGCTCCAGCTCCTTCCTTTGCCACGTTCTCTTTGAAATGTCACTTATAATCCTTCAAATATAATTCCATATTCTCATTAAATATTTGGGAATAATATATTTGAAATAAAAATAATTCCCAAATATTTTTCTATCATGTAGAATTAAATTTCCATAATTAATTCATGCCCGTGGTTTTTAAAACCATTTATGAATTATCCAAGTCTTCATTTCACGTGCATCTTCCCATTTAATTATTTTCCATGGAAATAAAAATTAATATCTTTAATTTGTAAAATGTGAATTTTACCTCTGTAAAACAATTTCACCGTGAGGAAGAATTTCCTTTTTTGGAAATTCCATAATCATTATTGAAAACATTCTCCTGGAAAAGTGTCACACATAAACCATAGGATAAATGACTGCATTTATTATATCAGGCCAGAGAAAAGTGGTTTTGAGTTTACCCACTTTTTCCCCCAATATCCACCACGTAAAAACATGTGTCCAATCACCAAAACCATGGTATTTTCCCCAGCCCGCCTTCACATCATTAACCTCTACTTTAATTCTATGTCCGATATGTATGTGCGCCCTCCATCCATCCTTTGAATTTTCCACATTATAAATTGAGATTTGTGCCCATGATTTGATGCGATTCCATAAATTAAATATTGGATCAAATATTGATATAAATATTTTAATATTAAAATATTTATATTAATAATAATAAACTCCTTTTTCTATTTTCTAAAGACTTTGGGCATATGAGGCTTAACACATGAATTTGTGGATAGGATAAGGGTGCTTAATAAAAAGGAATATTTTTTATTTTCAACGGGAATATGAAACTAAGGGTAAAAATGAATGAAGTGATGGAACTAAGAGATTTAGATAAGCATTAAGGCTAGGTATAGGTTTGGGATATTTGCCAAATTTTTTACTTATGGAGGACATGAATATTTTGGATGATTAGTTGAGTGAAGGATTTAGGTGATGGGAGCTTGACGGAGTTGGTGGAAAAGTTTTAAAATCTGAGTGGAATGATAACACAAGGACAAGATGCTTTAGGAAAAATTAATGCAAATTAGCAGGTGATAACATGTTATATGTTAGATCTGTTAGAATGCATGCATAGACTTAATAGGTGAATTCATAGGAAGAAGAATAGATAGAAAAACTAGATCAAGGCTAAGAATATGAATTGCAATCCCAGATCCCCACTCTTTCCTAGACTACAAGCATCTAAGCATTGTAGTCACACATAGAACTATCTCGGGTGAGACTGCGCAGTACATCCTGTGTGTTGTGTTGCCTTCTTGTTTACCAGGAGGGTCTATAGTTTTATAGGGATTTGTTGGAATATTGTTCATATCTGAACCTGTGTCAGCCCAAGAAGTGGTTATAGAAGGCATAAAAACCAACAAATCGTTTCGTTGATGGGACCCAATCATGATGGAGGAAGATCATATCAAGCAGATCATGGAAACAAATGGAAAAATGTGTAGTGGAGTACCCTACCAATATAAGATGGATAATAATAAGAGAGCCATAGAAGATAGAGAGGGATTGGAAAGTGATGAAGAAGAGGTACAAGATCTTTGGGCTATGGAGATAATTGAGGAAATCTTGCACGCAACGTATGAAAGGAATGTTGGATTACTAAGAGGGGGGTGAATCAGTAATAGCATAATTATATTCCTTTTTCTTCAAATGTTATATCAATGTATAATTATTATCCAATAATGAGCAGTAAGAAATAAACAATCAAACACATACACAGTACACCAGTGTTTTACGTGGAAACCCAAATCGGGAAAAAAACACGGAATGTTTTTTCTTATATGTCTTGAAGAATTACATTCATTGGAAGCACCAACTTCCTTTGTTTTCCAGCTACAATTGGAAGGAGGCTCCAACACCCTATTTTCTCAGGCTACAACCCGAGGGAAGCTCCAACTCCCCAATTCTCTGGCTACAACCAAAAGGAGGCTACAACCCCCTATGTTCTTCAGCTACAACCGGAAGGTGGCTACAACCACCTATCCTTGACCTGTCGTGCCACCCTGAAGTAGAAGTAGAATGATGGAACCACTGTCACACTATCACTGTGAGATATACCACTATAAACTTGTACCAATAAATCTGAACCATGCATCAACCTGTACCTCAACCTGTAATCAACATGTACCATAAACAAGTGCATCAACCATGCACCAACCTGTAATCAACCTGTATCATAAACAAGTGCATCCAAACATGTACCAAGTATGTTCCAATAATTTTTCAACTACTCATCAACTATGACTCATCAATATGTACCAACATAATCAACTATACACCTCATATAAGTGCCAACTCATCAACTACTTGTCTCAACCATGTACTCAACATATACCTCAACCAAAATCCCTCATCAATTTCATCATCCAAATATGATTTGTAGCTCTTTAATAGACCTAGTGTATATGATCACATTCTTTCAAACCTTCCTTAACTTTAAGAACAAGAGATTAGCATTTTCATCAAACTTTTCTTTAGTCTCACATGCCTAGTTTTGGATTAGTCAACAACCCTAACTTGAAGTAATCATAACTTTGAACTTGTAATGTATAAATATATGAAACTGATATACAATGTTATTCAGTGTGTTTTATGAAATTCCTCCAGGTTTCACTACTTGGAACCTCTCATAAAAGGAGTTATAGAAAAAATGGCACACCTTGCTGAATTTTGGCTTATTCTAGAGAGCGACCTTGTAGAGCATGCCCTGCATGAAATATTCATTGAATTGATATGAAACTATTACAAAACATAATACAGACTATACCCTAACCAACACATTTGGTCTCACTAAATTTGGATCTGTGATTAAGAATTTATGATGTTTTTACCCGAAACACTTGTTTTTGACTAGTTTTAGGACTAGCCACAAACCCTATTTTCCACAGAGTGTAAATCCCAAACTACAACGAACCACAAGTTGCATTTTTTACCACAGAAACTTGGGTATGTTTTCTCAATGGAATAGCAATTTCACAGTCTGAATCATTATATAAAAAAAATTTATAGCGAAAATGGTGAGATGACCTGTAAATAACATACCTTAGAGAGAACCATCAAAAGAATTTATCGTTCCTTGCATTTCGGCCTTATTTTCTTCACCTTCCCTTAAAAATTAGGCTTAGATATCCTTGGTTACCTCATACACCTAAATATATTCAATATGCTCAAGTTTGTTTAAAATGAGAGAGCCTTGCCTCTTATTTATACTCTCCAAGTGGCTTCCTTAAAAACATCTTCTAGGTCACTTGGCCCACTTTCCTTATTTTAGGGTTAACCCACTTCTAATTTATCCATTAAATTTATTATTAAAATAATTTATTTTGTATTCACTTTGAATTATAATACACGCATCACTTCACTTTATTATTTACTTTTTAAAATCTCTTAAACCACTTTGACTACTTTGACCTTTTGGGGTTTCTAGATGACATATGAGGGGCCTCCAACTTCGTAAGGCCATAAATCTCAAACCGTGAGGAGTTATGTGATGTTATACATACCACCGGAAATGGAATGGCAAACACTATCCATATAGGATAGTTTCCCTAACAAATTCATTTTCCTTCATCTCATTATTCCACAATTAAGCATGGGGTCTCTTACTTTGCAAAGTGTCTTCCCGTGAGGGATTTCACCATAAGGGGACCACTTTGGAGGTAATCCATATTTACTTCTTATCAACCATGAAAAAACAATAATGAGTCATATTTACATCAAAAAATATTGGGTCCATTACTGAAACCTTTGTGCTACGGGGATTTCTTCAAGGGTTGACATCAATGACAACCAACCTTAATCAACAAGGAAGACGAGAGGTCCAAGGGTAGGAAAATAAGGTAGAAATCATATCCATGATAGTGTTAGTGTGGAACCCATAAACCCATGTGAAACTAATACACCAAAAAGAACACCACTATTTAGACAACCGAATTTTAGTGGAAGAAAGGCAATAGGAAGTGCACCCAATCAAGGAGCAATGATTGGAAGAGCTAGTTCGGGAAGTAGTAGTCAAGTATCTACACCACGCGGAGGTCATAGTTCATCACCATTCAAAATGGCAAGACATGATCCCACCATTAGGTTACCCAAATTCAAGGGAGAAGCATTAGAGGATCCTTAAAAGAATTTGCTTATATGTGAGAAGATTTGGGAAGAAAAGCAGATCACAAACGAGGATACAAATTTTGCACAATTATCTATCATGCTAAGAGACCGCCCACAAGATTAGTACATGAGCTTAGCTATAAATAGTCCACCAGGAAAAACAAGGACGATTGCAGATGTCAAGAAGCTACTGCTAAATGAATTTCAAAAGCCTATCTCATAGGATCAGTATATGAATGAGATGATTGAAATCAGGAAGAAACTAGGAGAGTCTATTTGGAAGATTGATCATAGGTTCAAATGATTGAAGGGAAAATTGAAGTATGTCATGACAGATATGAAACATAAACATCTCTTTGTGAATTCACTGATACCACACCTAAAATTTCCTTTGAGGTAACATAAGTTTCAAATGCAGGCAGAGGCTCTATAGGAAGTCATACAATTCAAAGATAATCAATATCAAAAGACATATCCAACAATAGAGGAGCCGAAGGAGGATCTGAAGAACCTCACATTTGAACTAAACTAGAATAGGGGCAAAGATAAAAGAGAAGTTGTTTGGTGTATGACATGTAGGACATAAGGACATCACAAGAATGAGTGCCCAACTTTCGCATAGTACATGGAAATAGGGATACCAAACCCTTTGCCAACAAGAGGACCATGGTGTGAGATATGTAAAACACATGGACATGATCCATATCATTTTCCAATGATGCATAAGTATCATACAGTACCCAAGAGTTCATATTGCAACTTTTGCAAGTCAATAGGTCATGATGACAAAGAATATAGGATAATGGACTTGATGCGGGAGAGAACATCAGATACATATAGGGTGTAGGAAGAAATGATGACAAGGCAAGATGCACCTCAGTTTAACCAGGTACTACCTCCATACAAAAATGTGCATCGGTAGTATAACACTGCGTAGCCTCAGTATAATAACGCACAACCACAGTATAGCCCCATGTAGTATAATCGGGTGCCTCAGTACAACGCACCATGAGAATATCGAGGTGTATACAAAGGTGGAGGATGAGGTAGAGGAGGATTTAGAGGAGAAAGAGGTCCAATAGTGTGCCAAAACTACCAACAATCAAGACACTATGCAAGGGAATGTCCACTTCCACTCGATACATGTATATATTGTCATGTAGCATACCATGATACAAAGGACCGTCCAACATTATTGGGGAAGATTCAAGAAAAGATAAATCAGAACAATCCGAATATTTAGTGAATTTCTTCATAGGCAAGAGATGATGGAAGAAATATCAACATAGTCACATGAGGAGGAGCTAGGACAGGAGCTAACACAGTAAGACAGGAGTCAGCGCAACACCATTGGGTAAAGAGGAATATTGAACCACAAAAATAGTTCGATGTGGGGAAAGAAAAAGAAATATTCAAGGAGGCAAGACATGAGTTCCTCAAGAAATATGTTGCATCTACATCAACCACACAACATAATCAGAACATACTAATGTATGAGATGTCCTTATCAATGGACCACACCAGTGAAGTACCACCTATAGTGCAAGTAAGTACCATAAGGAAGTTTCTACAATCATGTGTTAAACTACTAAATGACCAATCATTTGTTAAAAAATTTCAAAATATGTTAGAAAAATGTAACACAGAGGTAGAGGGAAAGCTAGAATAGAAAAAATTCAATCACCTCCATACGAGAAGGAGGACAAGTGGGGAATTCAAACTGAATGCTAACATTGAAGATTTCAATATGGGGGACATCATACTAGATTTAGGTAAGTGTGTTACCCAAGAATACATGGAAGTGTATGGGAGAGCCCTCACTAGGCTATTCACCTTTCCAATTGAAACTAGAAAACCAACACAAATTTATACCAATTGGAAGTCTTAAGGGTGTGATAGTAGATCTGGATGGAGTGCACACTAAGGAAAACTTTGAAGTGATAGAAATAGTGGACGACACAACACCTTATCCAACATTGCTTGGGTTGGATTGGGAATTTGATAACCATGACATAATAAATTTGAAGACAAGGAATATGGAATTTGAATCAGGATAATACATAGTCATTACACCATTAGACCCATCAGAAGGATAAAGGTTTGTAGATCCCACTTGCTTAGATCTAGAGGAAATCAACCAGTTATACAGAACCACCATGCACGAAGAAGATTATGTCAACCCAACTGCAGATGGAATACTCAGTTGGAGGAGCATCACATCATGTGGTTTTGACTTAGATATAGGCTTGGATAATTGGAAACAAAGATTACATTAATTCTCTACACGAAGGTGCACAAGAATAGACCGCGCAATATTGAATAAAATCTCAAGGGAATAGACTCCCATGAAAAGGAGCGATTAGGGTTTTGGAGCGCTGGAAGGTTGAATCAGGGTTCGGCCGTCCATGGCAAGCCAGGACGGAGGGGAGTCACCGCCCCCTCCCTCCCCCTCATCGACCTTTAACAAACTAATCACAGCCTGCTCGAAGAAGGCCACCTTCGGAGATCCTTCGAGCTTTGTAAAACGACTTGAGGACATTCCAGTAATCACTCTTCCTCTGGAACAACCAATGAAAATAGCTATCTCTCTGTCAGAGCATGGTCTGGTAGGCCAATTCATGGGGCTTTGGCCTTCCACAAGAACAACTGATAACTGGATACAAAGAAACTGGAGGCCGCTAATAAAGAACAGTGTGACCTGTTATGCC